>VNKC01001244.1:0-68221 GCA_008042775.1 Drosophila pectinifera | reverse complement strand
GTTGATATATATATATATATATATATATATATATATATGTGTGCGGCGAAGTGCCAGTGCCAGTGGCAGTGCCATTGTCAGAGTCAGAGTCACAGACGAAGCAAATTAAAAAACAAAATGTTGATTTATGCCGCCGCTCCTCACCTGGCCGCATTGAAATGCTGCAAACGCAAACGAAATTACCCATAAATATCAAAAGTCATGTACAATGGACAGGAATTTCCCCAAGGAGCACAGCTCCATATACACAATGGTCTAGCCCTCCAGTCAGGAGTCACAAGCGAGAACCGAGAAGCGAGAAGTTCTCTGACCATTCCGGCGAACAAGTGACTCCTGTTACTGCTCCCGGTTCAACTACAATGCCAGTGAACAATTGCCAGGATTTGAGGTGGGGACATGGTATTGGTCTTGGCCCTGGATCTGGCCAAGTTATGCAGAAAGTGCTCGCTGTAGCTCGTTATTTTGTGCTGTCCAGAAAACAAGCGCAAAACTTGCCAGCACACAAACCTCGAACACACACACACACACCCCGCGCACAAAAAATAATAAACGCAACTTATGTAACTCGGCTGGTCCCCTTTGCCTTCGCAAAAGTTGTGTGCGAGTTTATGTTTTTTGCTTGGACGGAAGCTCCTGCGGTCACTTTCACGCAGTTGCCAACACTAGTTGGAGCACAGGACCTTCGTCCTACACAGGGGGAAAAAAGAAAACGAGAAGAAAATAACCACATTGTATTGTTATATGGTGCGGAAATGGCTTCTGCCTAACTGAGAGCTAAATTTAGCAACCCTTTGGCATTAAGGAAACTATAGAAATAACTAGAAAAAAATACCTCTTTTTATAACTGAAATTAGCCTCTCTATTAATATCGAAATTTCAATTGAGTAACTCATACTGCTATGATTTTATCTCGGTGCAGGAGCCTACCTATCGGCTGGTCCATTCGTGTGTCCTGCGGTCATCCCACAACATGGCCACTGTGACCACACGAGCACAAGTTATTATTGTCAAGCCGGGCCAGACAAAACATGATTTATTAAATGGCAGAATTCCCTTCAATTTGTTTCCTATCAACTGGAAAAAGAGCAATGGCTTGCCTTTGGCATGGCGAATTGGCTTGGGAATGGGAACTACGGGCTATCGTTGCCATGTTTCGGCATTAAGGAATCTCTGTTCCTGTTCCTGGCAATTGTTAAGGAGAGATATGAGATTTTAATAAGAAATCCTTGGCAGCTGTGTGATCGAGTGTGTTTCACGGCACAAGTTTTCCCAATAATTGAACTAATGGGATGTGCTTATATGCGATTAGTGGCCCCTGACCCATTGAATTATTTAAAGCCATTTAAACTTTTAGGTATTAATATTTTAAAGGGACTTTGCACCTTTTCACACCTACTACTTGATATATTTCCATTTTATTTCAACGAGAAAAAACCAAACCGTAACAAAATGTTGCCAAACATCCCCCAATCTGCAGTCTTACAATAATTTATGTGCCGTATTAAAAGGACAGCGACAGCAGCAGCAGCAGCAGCAGTAAAGAATCAACAGCAGCGGCAACAACGTTACGTATACGTAATTTTGATGGCACACAACCATCGGACGATAGGCACACTTCACAACGGAGAGGGATGGGTGGGGGTGTGTGTGTGGTGTGCAAGGTGTACCGATGTTGTGTGTTGTGTTCTTCAGCCAGAGTAACAGAATTTTGTGCTCTTTTTTTCTGTTGTGTATATAAAATCGAAAATTTTCACTTTACATAAGCACAACGGCAGCAGGAGCAACAAATACAAATGGTGTGTTGTGGGTAGCCATGAAGGTGGATGGCAGGAAGGCAGGATGGCAGGATGAGGGGAATGTGGTGTCCACATTCGGTGCTGATGCTATGATATATTGTCTTCAACAAAAGCCAACCACAGCCTTGTTTGTCTGTTGTTCCCCCGCACTTATGTGAGCATGTGAGGTGAGGCTCACAGTGGAGTAGAAGGTAAAGGTATTACTGAGGCTTTATATGGTTTTAGGCTCACAAAAAGTCAGTAAATTATCCTGGTTGCTACTTTAACATGCTATTTAAAAACAAATCTAATTAAATTTTTGGTTTATCTCTTTTCTATTTTTATTCAGAGGTAATTAAGAATTAATTTATAGTCATTTATGGTTAATAAACAAGCCGAACCCTGGTTCCACTGTTCAACATACATGCTGTGGTTGTTCCTGAGTCTCTGCTAGTCTAGGTCCTTTACCTTCTGCTCCTTCTGCTCCTTCTGCTCCTTCTGCTCCTGCTCCTGCTCCTGCTCCTACTCCTGCTCATACTCCTGCTCCTACTCCTCCTCCTGATCCTGTCTCTGGCCGCCTCCTGCCCGAGTTGAGAGTGAAAAGCGAGCGATAACGGCAGCAACATGCCGCACTTGTAAGCCGCTTGGAGCCTGGCCATTGTTGTTGCTGCTGCCTCTGACCTCTGACATCTTACCGCCCCCTCTTCAGCCCCTCGCTGTTACTGTTCTCTGCCGCTGACAAAGTTGTTGTTGTGGGTAGTTGTTGTTCTTGGTGTTGCTGTTGCCATTGGAGGGTGTTGATGTTTTGGTTGTCGGCCTCGCTATTGCTATTCATTCACTAGTTATACGATGATAAAGCACAAAAAAGGGAACTGCGGAAATTCTGCTGATGACGATAATGTTGGCGCTTACGATGGCGACAACTTCGACCCCTTGCCCGGAATTAAGTCCATCTGCAAGGCACACACCGAAGAACGACATCAGAACGACTTAGTATGTGTGTGTGTGTGCATTCGCCGCGAGGTATGCAATGAAATTTCTTTTCAATATTTGCCTACCTTCGCCTTGCAAATGAGGCGTAGAGCAATTTTGGGTTCGTTTGTGTGCCTAGGAGATGGGAAATGCTTACCAGCTTCAAATAGAAGCAGCCTTACCCAGCCCGAAGGCAGTTAAGAGCCTTACAGCATTGGTTAAAGTAGTAGGATCATCCATATATATGCCTATTTACATTTTATAATATAATATATGAAGTATATAATGGTATCATTAGAATTTTAAATTTTATTGGATTTAAAGAAAGATGAAAAAAGAATCTAGTGGCTTGAAATCATTTATTAAGAAGCCTGAAAGTATGCAAATGATTTAAATTATAATATTTTTACATTTTTTTATACAATTAATGTCTAAAATAAAGAAATATAAACCGAACTATCTGTCCAAGTAACTTTCAAGCTAAGCTTGGGTTATATATTATATATATTTAATAATACAATATTTCCTCGTATTACTTTCAAAAATTCCTATAAAGATGCTTTAATCTTTATAATATTTTACTAACAGGATTAAAATTGTTCAATTCCCCATTAATATTTTGACCACAAGTGTGAATGCCGTGCGAGTCCTTCACAATTTAGCAGCTCCTTCATCTGCGTTCAGGGCTTTTGCTTTGTGCCCTTCCGATAAGAATTTGTTTGCTCGCAACGACATTTTTGTGGCTGCTTTGGCGCAAACTAAAAGGATCGTAGGGCATGGGGTTGGGATGGAGGATGCAGGATGGAGGAGAGTGGGATCCTTCGGAATGCCAATTGAAATTGAAGTGTAGATGAGTGGGACCCGCTCGCTCCCCTGCCTTCCTCGCCACGCAAACCATTCAGAGCCACGCTGGTCCTTGCCAATAACTTTGCTTTATAGTTGGGCACGTCTCTCCGGCGAATTTGTAAACCCAATTTGTGGCAACACCGCCAGCCTCCACACTTGGCATCCTTTTTATTACCATTTTCAGGCATTGAAAGAGCTGCCTGCACCCACACACACACAAGCGCACACACGTGCAATAAACCTTGCCACAATTCATATTTCCGGTCACCCATTCCACACGCCGTTCGTCGTCGAATGATAAATAAAATATTAAATTGAAAACCGAATTTTTATTCAAAATGCTTTCTAACTTATGTGTTTGCACATGACTTTCCTTTGGAGTCCACCAATTCACCCTCCCTCAAGAGCCTGCCATTTGTGACCCGGGGCTTCGGCGGATATGTATTCCGTTTGCATAACCTTTGAACTTTTGCACACCCGAAAGACCCTAAAACTACAGCCCGAGGCCACAAAAAGCTAAAGTAAATATCTCCGCACATAACTTGATTATTCAACAAGCCGACATTTAATTTTCAATGCTGAAATGAAGCCAAAAGCTTTTTAATGTGCCGGAAATGTTGATTTAGGTGAGCGCATTCAAATGAAATATAATAAATTCTTTGGATCAATAAATTAAATATATTTAATTAAAATTTTATGCATTATTAAATCCCTAGAACCTAGAGCTTAAATATCCAACAGGCTTTTTATTCAGTCAATCTCAACATAAGTCATTAGGTTAGAAAAATATTTACTTGGCACACAGAAATCGTTTATTCTCCTTATGGCTATAAGGTTCCAATGTCATTGATATGCTATAAAAGGGGAATAAATATTAATAAAGCATAAATAATATAACAAAATATAATTTAAATGGAACCCTTGAATAATATTATATATTAGTTGCTATTACATATTTTTAGAGTAGTTTAAAGTAGTTAAAAATCTCCCATTTGAAATTATGATGTGAAAAATAATACTTCAGCTTTCGCAAAACAGAAAAAACATATCCTTTTGTCTGTAAAATTATAAAGTAATATTTTATTTGGTAATTAAATTTAACAGAGAAAAACAAGCACTAGCTTGTCACCCCTTTTCTTCCTTGTGCTACTGCTATTATTTTTCCTAGAGCTATAAACCCCTTAAAAAAATCCCCACCCAAGCCATTCAACCCCGAATCCCTTTCCTGGGGTTAGAAAGTTAGAAAGGTAATTAATGACATTTACTGGATACATCTAAAAACTAATTATGCATAAAATGGCCGGGGTATTATTGCAAGCCCACCATAAATTTCCGCAAACTGTGCAGCAATCGCACAAACAACGCCGATAACAAACTAGTCCTGATCCTGATTATGCGGCGCTCGCCGCTCGGCCTCACCTGACCCGAGTCCGGTGCCCCTGTGCCGGGCAAATCGATTAGGACAACAAGGAGCGCTACAACGGCGAGGCAATTACCAAGGACCCGTAGTCCACTACAACACAATGACAACGTTCGTGTTTGTAAGGGTGCATGTGTATTCGTGTCCTGCTGAACAACAAAGGCACAAAATACGCCAACAAATCGGCAATTAATCAAGCCGCAAGTGCACGGAAGGGGGTGGAGCTGAACGGGGGGCTGGTCAACTGTCGCTTGGCACTTTAACAATATTTATGCCGAGTGCAAAAACAAAAGGACAATAAAAATATAAGGCTTTGAAATAGTTAACTATAAGTATTGCAGAATTTTGAACACCCTAAGGCGCGCTTTAATAATATGGAAAAAGGAAATAAAGGGTTACCTGAAAAAGATTCTATTAAAAAAATACAGTAGAGTTCTGGTGGTGACTTGGAAAGTAAACTTTAATTAAAGCCTACTTTTTATCAATTATATTAATAAAACTCCCTCAAAGCTAACCTAATTCATTGATGATCAAAACTATTTCTTAGTTTATATACAATTTGTTGTCATAATCATTATATAAATTAATGTACCCAGATTTAGAGTTTGCTCAAATCGAGATAAAAGTAAAAAAAACATTGGAAAAAGGAAATAAAGGCTTACCATGATAATATTCTTTTAATTTAAAAATAAAATATAATTCTGCGGTGACTAGGAAAGTATACTTTAATTAAAGCCTATTTTGTACTCCCTTAGAAACTAACCTAATTCATTAAATATCTAAATGATTTCTTAGTTTATATACATATATTTGCTGCCATAATCATTATATAAATCAATATACCCTGATTCAGATTATTCTCCAATCTAAGTAAAAGAATAAACAACAAAGGAATAAAGAATAATATTCTTTTAATTTAAAAATAAAGTAGAATTCTGCGGTGACTAGGAAAGTAAACTTTAATTAAATCCTATTCTGTATCAATTATATTAATAAAACTCCCTCACAGCCAACCTAATTCATTAATTATCAAGATTATTTCCTAGTTTACATACAATTTTTTGTCATAATCATTATAAAAATCAATATACCCAGCTTCAGAGTTAGCTTCAATCTAAGTAAAAGCAAAATAAATTGGTCTAGAGGCGCAGACACAAGCGGTCCCATAGAATTTGAGGCTCTCGAGTTTCGTGTAGCAGGAAAGCCGAGATGAATCGAGTCAAGTTGAGCAGAACCACCCACCTTGTGAAGATAGTACCAATAAAGTGTGAGGCGAGGGACTCCGGGAGAGATACTCCTGGCCAAGCAATTAATCATTTTAATTAATTGGACAGGTGTGCCACAGGTTGCTGTCTGCTGCTTTCAACTGAAGCAATGTGAACCCGAGCACACTTGAAGAATTGGTTAAGTTACTATTAAAATTAACTCCAGAAAATAGGGAATATCTAGAGTCAAGAAATTGTTTAAGAATTATTGGAATATTTATTTATCTTCTATAAAATATAGTACCTACTCCTTAGTTTTTTCCAGTTTACAAACATACAATTCCATCTCCTTTGCAGGCGCGCCATCTTGGCCAACGGAGACGTGACGGGAGCCCAGCCACTGTCTCATCTTCTGCGGAATGACTTCTGGGGCACTCCGTTGTGGGACAGCGGATCCCACGGCTCCTGGCGTCCGCTGAGTGTGCTCAGCTTCCGCCTGAATTTCCTGGTGGACGGACTGAGTCCCGTCGGCTACCACCTGGCCAACGTGCTGCTCCACTGCCTGGCCACTGGACTAGTGGTGCTGGTGGGGCATACGCTGCTGCCCTTTCGCGTGGGAGTCCTGGCCGCCGGCGCCCTGTTCGCCGTGCATCCCATCCACACGGAGGCGGTGGCCGGACTGGTGGGACGGGCAGATGTGGGGGCTAGTGTGTGTTACCTGCTCGCCTATCTCTCCTATCGCCGGCACATGCTCAGCCGGGAGTGGGGATCCCTGGCAGTCACCATTGGCCTCGCCTTGGCCGCGCTGCTCTGCAAGGAGACGGCCATCACGGCGCTGCTTCTGTGCGGACTCTGCGACGTGATGTCGGCCATTGGACGGGAAAATAGTGATAAGGTTAGTCTCTTAGTGGGTTAGTCTCTTTATAGGTCCCCAAGGAAAAGTTAATTTTTAATAGAAATTAAACCCTAAATATTCCAACTTCTCCTTTCAGCATCGTCTGCGATCTCTCTCCATACTGAGTGTCACCTTGCTGTGCGCCCTGTACTGCCGCTTGAGTGTCCTGCCGCGTCCCTCCGCTGCGTTCTCAGCCGCGGACAATCCGGCCGCTCATGAATCCTGCCTTTGGACTCGTTTTTTGACCTTTCTGTACCTGCCAGTGGCCAATTTCCAGCTGCTTTTGTGGCCACACGAGCTGAGCTTCGATTGGGGCATGGAGGCAGTACCACGGATCAGGACTCTCTGGGACTCTAGGAACATACTGAGCATTGGCTTCTATGGATCCTTGATTGCTGTGCTTTGGAGAAGCTCTGGACTTCGGCGTTGCACCTCGTCGATGGACTTTGCGGAAGTGGCAAGCATATCCCTGCCTCTCCTCAGGCGATTGAGTGGCAATAGCTGCCACACCTTGCTGGGCATCGCCTGCGATTGCCACCACCAGGTGTCGGAGCATGCGATATCGGCTCCAAGCTATTATCCTGCCTCCAAGAGCGGCTCCTCCGCCTCGCCAGCTGTCTTTGTGAGCGTTGCCTTCCTGGTGCTGCCTTTCCTGCCCGCCAGCAACCTGCTCTTCTACGTGGGATTTGTAATGGCCGAGAGGGTACTCTACCTGCCGAGCGTGGGCTACTGCCTGCTCTTTGGCCACGGCTTTGGCAGTCTCTGGCAGAGGGTCCAGGGCTCCCGGCGATCCCGGATGCTGCTCCTCTGCGGCCTGGGGCTGCTCCTTGGAATCCATTGCCTGCGCACCGTCAGACGTAATTTGGATTGGCGGGGCGAGGAGCAGCTATTCCGCAGTGCAATCAGCGTTAATCCCCCAAAGGGTGAGTGCCCACAAAGCTCATATTATGCATTCTCCTGGGAAGGTTTTATTTAGTTTAAACCTAAAGGCATGATAGGTGGGATACGTGGCGTATGAGTAATGCTGGGGGTATATTTAGCAAGTTATTTAAGCCTTTATATTCTTTGTAATTCTTAGTAATTTTTAATTAAGTACTAAAATATACTCTTCAAATAAGCCATTTAAATATCAACTACTATTATTTTCCAGCTCTTACTTTTTCCTGGGAAGGTTTTATTTAGTTTAAACTTAAAAGCTTTTTTGTTAGGTGGGATTACGTGGCGTATAAGTAATGCTGGTGGCATGCATTACTCATACGCCCAGTAAGTTTAAACTAAATAAAAAATTTTCAAGTTATTTAAGCCTATATATCCTTTGTAATTCTTAGCAACTTCTTTTTAAAATATACAAATATACTCTTCAAATAAGCCATTTAAATATTAACTACTCTTACTTTCCAGCTCTGGGCAACCTGGGCAGCGTTCTGAGCTCCCAAGGCAGATACGAGGAGGCGGAATGGGCTCTGACGACGGCCCTGAGACATCGCCCCACCATGGCCGATGCGCACTTTAATCTGTGAGTAAACGATCCCGGGGAGCATGTGCTGCCGAAAAACGCGAGAACCCTTTGGAAATCGAGGCGAGTTTGGCGCCTTAGCCGCGCCACACGAAGCCTGAATCCACAAAAATGATGCCGGTTTTTGCTGGCAGCCTTTTTAAAATTCAAAAGCTCAAAGTGAATGCCTGTCGCGACCTTGGGGTTGGGCCATGGGTTATTTGGGAGCCCAGGGAAGACTGCTCCTAATGCCGAACGGCAGATGCAGCTGCTCCTCCTGCTGCCGTCGTTCGCGCTTCCGTTTGCCAGCAAAAACGCTCGGACAACATCTGAGAAAAAAGTGCAGGAAAAAAGGTGAGGTTTGCACCCCGAACTGGGTGAAAAGCTGCGGAAGAGGGCGGCTCGGGGGAGTGGCAGTGAAGACTGGCCAGCTACATCGCGCATACAAATCAACTCGGTCAGAAACTTTAGCTCCGGCGCAGGGGGCACATGTTTTGCATCTTTTGGATGGCAATTTGCATGCACTCGGCAGCCATCAACAGCAAATAGCTGCTGGTTGCAGCCGCTTTTTTTTCTGCAGAGCTACGCCCATTACACCCCACCCTTGATGTCCTTTTTTTGTTGTCCCGCTTTTATACCTTTGGAGCCTTTGAAACAATACGGCTGGAAATGAATACAAGAGTTGGAGGCATTCCAGACCCTAATCCCCTGCAGATATGCTGTTAATTAGGCCAAAACTGAATGGGTTTTCCGGCCAGCGTTCAGATTCTTCGAGATACTTGTGATTGCCGGCTGAAGTTAAGTACACATGGAGTTGTAATTTGCATTCGGGGCAGAGGTTCTTTTAAAAATCTTTAACTTATTGTGCTTCAGTTAGTCGCATTTGTGGCTCAGCAAGTAATACCAAGCAAATGCTTTAAAAAAAAGTACTTTAAAATCCCTTATATAAATCCTCGATGCTCTAATTTATGCCCAGAGATATATGTAATATATCCCATTCTGTCTGCGATCTATTCTCGCCAAGTCGAACACGTACATCAAGCGTACATCAGTGCAATAAAGCAGCAGCTGCGACAATTGCATTCTTGGGCATTCCGAAACCATTTCACTTGTCTAACACAATAAATAAACAAAAGCCCCGACATATATAATGCCCAATGCACACACATAGCAACAATAACATATCTGGGTTTGTAATAGGAATGGGTCTGGAAAAATAGTAACAAAAAAAGGAAAAAATTGGCATTTCTGCTTACAAGCTGCACTTGATGCAACAATATGAGAAAATAAAACTGCTGACGCATGACGTTGGCATCCTGCTTATGCCCCATCCCCAACACTCAGAAAAAAGCATATATACTCAAGAAATACCTAAATATATACATTATACATACAAAACCTATATTAAAAGAGGATTTTTTGGAGATTAAAGTCTGTGAAACTTCTTAAAATCTTGGGCAGTCAATGGTACTTGCTTTTGGCCCAGTGCTTTCTTATTTTCTGAGTTGGAGGCCAATGACACTTCCACTTTGGTCATATAGCAGGCACACTCGAGCACTCTTACACTCGCACACTCGCTGGCACACACACAAGGGCATCACGGGGGCAGCTTGGATAGTCATAGTGCAATTTACTCGTTGCATCGACGCTAACGGCGACCGCCAACTGAGAACGCTGTGAGCTGAGCAGAGCAGACGTTGCCCCCTGCCACGCCCCCTTATGACCATTTTCCCCCGGGATTTGGGCAGTAACTTCGAGGGGAAAGGGGAGAAGAAGAGTAGGGAAAGCGGAGTGCCATGCATTACGAGGGAAACGCAAACATGCCAACGCTTAACGAATAGCACTCGACACCCCATCGAAGGCCACCATGGGACCGGAAGCGGAAATGCTTGTCAAAAGACACGCTGCGGTAATTAAGATTTCCACTTAAAGTTCCCTAAGCAAAGGGAAGAATGTGCCAATTAATAACAGTGTAAATAGCTTAAAATTTAAGGGAATGAGCTCATCATCAGTCCATAACTCACTTAAGAAGTTAATATTCAAGTAAAAGTGACTGAAAAATTCTTTAAAATAGTAATAACTATATTTCATGCGATTGTTGGCCTCTAGCGTCCACTGTGGGGTAGGCGGCGTGACTGCTGCACTCCTTTTGAATATGCAGGACGTCATTTCCACTGCCGGCCGAGCCTCGGTCTCCCCCCAGGCTCCTCGCACTCGCCTTAGTGTCCTTGCAAGCCAAGCAGCCCATTGCTCATACGCCCTGTTGTCAGTATTGTTGCTGGTGCGAGCGTTGCTGCTGCTACCGCCTGTCGCCTTGGCGCTGGCTGTTGATTATTGTGTTTGACATAATAGGCTTTACGCTCCAAAAAAGGAGAGCAAAAGACGCATGGTATAAATCCTTTCGCATTGCTTCCTTGGCAAATTGTAGGTAAATCCCCCCTTTTCGCCCCCCCCTGCCAAGTCATTTTTCCAGCTTCCCGTGGGGGGAAAAGTTGCCAGCAAAAAAAGGAAAATCACGAAAAAGAAAGGCAACGTGAACGGGGTCCAATACAAATAATTGCTGAGAACTCCCGAAAGGACTATGGACAATGGCGGCAGCTGGGGAGCTACCTCATCATCATACTTACACATACATATATCCGTCATCCGGCCAAAATTGCCTTCGTTGCGAAAAAGTAAATGCTAAAACTATGGAAATATTCCACGGAAATATTCCACGCTTTTACCCCAGTGGGGAGTGCATTAATCGCTTTGTTTCCCTTGGAAGCTCCATGCATTAATTCTGTTTTTCCTCATTTAAGTAAATATTTAACTAAAGCGTTTCGCCTTACTCGCGGCGCTTCCAAAAAGCCTCTTTCGTTGCCATATTTGTATGGGTTCTCATTTGAAGTGTAAATGCATGTATATATATAGGGATTATCGGCTTATGGCCAACTGCCGTATTAATGCTCATATTGAAGATTATTGTGAACTGTATATTGGGCAGTCTATTTTTTGTGACTGAACGAGATTTCTAACAATAACCGAATAAGGCTTAAAAATATATTTCATTTATTGCCCAATGAAAGGTAAAAGTGTATAAAAAAGTAATACTGTTGAATATTTATCAGATTATTAGAAAAGAAGCTTAAAAAAAACGCTTAAAAAGTTTGGAAATCTAAATAATCCTGGACACAGTCTGTTAAAGCTTGCAGTAAATTTAATCTATATATAAAATATTAATAGTATTAGTAATTATTGTAAGAGCAAATTATGGTGAATCATCGACTCATTCAAATACTTAAAGCCAAGTCAATTTACTTATCCCAGCTTTTTAAGTAACAACCTCCACAATATCCATTCAAATCCTGCGGCCAGGCTCTGCGAAAAAAGTATCAAAGTCAAAGCAAGTCAAAGGACAAGGAATAAAAGGAGCGGGAAGAGAAAATAGAACTGTTGACGGCTTAGATACAATTTCAAATAATGTCAATGACATAAAAGCAAAGCGCGAACTTCATAACTGCTAAGGCTTCTCGCCTGCAGGTTATTAACTTGGCTCAAAACGATACACGAGACGTTGGCCTCCCTCTGGTCTCCGGGGTCGGTCCGGACCATGGCGCTGCAGGGAAGCCAACGCAGAGATTTCATTTTAGTGCCGTGAAAGTTTAAAACGCTTTTCTCGGCCCCCCCGCTTTTCCCATTTTTCGCCATTTTCCATCCGCCTTCGCTGAGTTGCCTTTGCAGCTTATCGAAAAGTTGTCTGATTGAATTTTTGCCTTGTCCACTTGCAGAATGCAGCGGCAGCTTCAGCCTCTTTTACATGGCCTCCGTCTTAGGTGCACTTAAAGAAATACTTAGAGGATTTTTAGTGACAAAATAAATATAATATTTTGGTAAAATAACAAAATGTTGTCTGTGAAAAATATATAATATTATCTAGACTTCCTGGGGCTAGTTATATTTCCAGTAAAATTTGTATTACATTTTTAGTTAATATAAAGTCATGTAAGCCTTTAAGTTAGTTTACTTTGTTTATATTTTTAATTGCAAATATATCCTTAGTACTTATACCTCGCTATATACTATCAATATATTTATTTATTAAATCAATATATTTGTTCACCAAAAGCTATTTTATTTACATCTTTTACATTGATTTATTTAGTAAAAACTTTTGTAAGCTCCGTTCTTTAGTACTTAAGGTAAAATTAATATGGAATTGGTATAATTTGTGTTACATTTGTAGTTAATATAAAGTTATGTAAGCCTTTTAAATAGTTTATTTTGTTTATATTTTTAATTTCAAATACATCCTCAGTACTTATACCTCGCTTTGTACTATTTGTTCAAGAAATTAATTTATTTCTTCACCAAAACAATCCTTAGCTATGTTATTTACATCTCTTACATTGCTTTATTTAGTAGAAAATATTGTAAGCTTCGTTCTTTAATACTTTAGACAAACTTAATATGAAATCGATATAATTTGTATTATTTATGGTTCGTTCTTTAACACTTAAAGTACAGAAACCTTTTAAGAATTAATATAGAATTGTTATAGATGTATTTCCCTCAGTGGCCAATAGCTGGCTAATCTGAAAGTCAAAAAAGGAGATTGAAGCATGTACATTATGAAAGCTTTAAGAGCTTGCCAAGCTGTGAAATTGTGATGGCTGGCGATGGTGATGGTGCTGGTGGTAGTGGCGGTGGTGTGGCAGCATTTTCCGTTTTCTAATCGAAAATCAATGCCAGGTGCCCTTCAAGGCCCCCCACTCGCCCAGGTGCGTCGCGGATAAGCAGCTGTTTGTACATTATTTACTCGTAAGCCATCAATAGCCGGGATATCTCCGGCCGAGCACCTTGCGCCCTGCAGCCACGGATCCCGGACTGTGCCACGTGCCGCTACCCTACCGGAAAGCGAGCCATCCAAACAGCTCCTGTTGCTCCTTATGGTCCTGGCAAGGAGTCTAGCCGGGCGCCAGTCAACTGTCATGGATTCGTTGTGCTCCTGTGCTGATGCCGCTCTGATTTTTAGCTGCAAAATGCCACAGCAAGGGATAAGTTGAGTGGTGGGTGTGGATGCCATGCTGCCAGGATGCAAGGATGCGGGTACTGATGCCAGGCGGCGGGAAGTCAAAGTAACAGGCAGGCAAACACCAAAACCAAAAAATCACTGAGCTGTATAATTCGATTTCTCTCTTTTACCCCTTCTGCCCGGCACTTATTTTGAGTGTGTGTGGCTGCTGTTTGCTTACCTGCACAAAGCAAAAAAATAGCACCCATGTAAATAGAAATAGAACAACATGGCTGGTTTTTGTAGACCCCACTGGGGAATAGTATAAAATAGAATACTCAATATTCAGTTGAGCAAATCCATCCGTTGTTCGGTTGCAATTCGCATGCATTCACACGGCTCCCTTCGTTCGGTTTATTTTATTTTATTTTATTTCGCCCCCTCTACTTTTCTGGATTGCAAATGGGGAAATGGCCCGAAACTGTGGGCCACGACGAGGGGTTCGCCGAATGCCGGAATTTTAGCTCACACGAAAATAAAATTTAAACAAATTCAGCTTTCGATGTTGCGGCATATGCGAGTGTTTATTGAAAAGTTTTCACACACACACACCCCACCCTCTGGTGTGTCCCAGGCAAAAAGCTAATCGATGAAGCCAAGGGGTCCGATATGCAAATTTCTGGAATACAAATGGGCTAGTAAAGCCGAAAAAAAATATATTAGACTCATTCAGTAGGGACACAAATAATTTACTAACAGAAACAAAGGGTATAGTACTTATTTTGTATATTTATTATATTTGTATTTCAATTACTTAGCTTTTTTATTAGCTACTTACTTTCGAAGTTAGTTTTAAAAAAAGGGTTTTAAATAATTAAAAAAAAATATATATATATAAATTTTTAACTTATACTACTTTTTCATACATATTTAAATAATTGCCAAAATAAAGCCAGCCATTTTTCGATTTATATTTCACTAAAAGACATACATTCGTATATAATTCAGATATAATGGGTATCGTATTTATTTTGTATATTTATTTTATTTGTTTTTCAATTACTTAGCTTTTTATTAGCTACTTACTTTCAAAGTTAATTTAAAAAAAAGGATTTTTAATAATTAAAACAAATAAATTGTTAATTTTGAACCTTTACTACTTTTTAACACATATTTAAATCATTGCCAAAATAAAGCCAGCCATTTTCGATTTATATATCACTAAAAGACATACATTCGTATATAATAAAGATTAAACAATAGTATTTTTTCTGACAGAAGTCCAACCATTTTATGTGTATTTCTGTGATTTTTTAATAAGCTGCAAGTCATATTTACACTGTCAGATGCAACAATAGCACAATTCTATGCTTCAGAGTTTAACAGCTCAAGCGCATAAGACCTTTTATTTTTTGTATCCTGACATGTAGCTAAGATATAAGCTGCTTTTTGTGGAAATCCAAAGTCTTTACAATCTGCCCTCTTGTTGATTTTATAGCCTTGTCGCTACTCAACACAAAATTCAGAGTGTGCGCCGTTTGTTTGAATAATTTTGTTATGTTGCTGCCACCGTTGCTGGTGTTGCAGTTACTGTGCAATCTGTGCTTAGGTTTATTTTACACAGTCTCGTTGCGTTTCGTTCCTCAGGATTGCTGAAAATAAAACGCTGCCTTTATTTAAAAGCATTTACCCATGGATGCACAGGAAAAATGGGGTAACAAGTTAATTGGTTAAGCTACTGGGGAACTTCTAAAACCCTGACTTGTATCAGTCTCGAAAAATGCGTTTTTTAGAAACAACTTTCGAGCATATAATAATATGCTATATAAGCTATAGAAGTTCATCTATAATAGGTACTCTTTTGGTAGCAGGGAACTTCATATTTAGATTTTAAGCATTTAATTATAAATTATGATTAGTATTCTTATTATGAAAACCTTTCAAAATCGTCCAGACTTCTTATACATAATTTAAAGAGTTTAAAAAGATATTCCACTGGCTACTAAAATGAATATTTGATTTAAATTCCCAACAAACCAACATTCAATTGATTTTTAAACTCCTTAATATTAATGAAGATTTTACTTAAGTTTTTTCTTATATAAATTAAGTTTATAAAATATAAATTTCTTTATGTGCAAGCCTGAAACGATGTGTTTGGTCATGTTTCCGGTCATGTGTGAATAACCACCAGACGACACAATATATCTATGCATATGCACGGACCATGCTTGTTTGTAAATCAAGCAAATATCTAAGCAGAGTTGGAGGAATATCTGACTCTATCTATGGCCTCTCAAAGGACGAACCCATAATTAAATGAAGCCTAGCCAAACTCAACTTGAAGGTCAGCATTCAGCGCTTTCAAGTATTCGCGCCGCCGCCTGCAATTAGCCCGTGGAAACCGCAGCAAAGCAAACGCAGAGTTAATTTACTCCCAACACTTTTAGAGGCAGAGAGCCGTCCTCGTCCTCGAGTTGAGGAACTTTGCTTTCCACAGCTCTGTCCGTTATGGTTTTGCGTTTTTTTGTTCCTCTTTAATTTTCTACACAGCAAAGCACTACAAAAAATGTTCTTAAAGTACATTTCTCTAACGTTTAGTTCATTGTTGGATTGAGAAAAGAATTTAAGATTCCCTCGAGAAAAATAATAAAATATTTTGCATACCTCGGCTGTCCTGTCTTAGCTTAAAATGTTAAATTTAATGTAAACATTTTTATTAAAACATATTCTATGAGGTCAAATCTATTGTAAATAGGAAAATAATGCAGCTTCCATTTAATAACACTTGAAGCCATATATTCTTAAAGTACATTTCTCTAACGTTTAGTTCATTGTTGGATTGAGAAAAGAATTTAAGAAGAAAAAAATAATAAAAAATAATATCATTGCTTAAATAAATAAGATTTTAGTGGCGAATCGAAAGATATGCGGCTTTTGGCTGTCAACCCATTTTTGGCCATAATATGCTCTCCAGAAGACATCATATATACGAATTTTTAGACCTTAAATCGGTAGTTTTTTATATCGTAAATTAGACAGTTCAAAATTAAAAATATCCATAACTTGGCCAAAACAGCCTTAATTTCAATTCGGAAAGCGTTTCTCTGTCAGATTTTATTTGGTTAATTAATCTGCATACCGAATTTAAAAATAAAATAAAATAATTTTTTTGTCAATTTTTGAAAATTTTAATGATGTAACCCCTTATCAAATTTCGAAAAATTGGCCAAAAATTTTTTCCCGGCTTCTTTCAATATTTTATTCTTAAATAATTAAGATTTTAACGGCGATCAGGAATATAAGCGGCAGTTGGCTGTCAACCCATTTTTGGCCATAATATGCTCTCCAGAAGACATCATATATACGAATTTTTGGGTCCTTAAATCGGTAGTTTTTTACCCTAATTTATTGAACAAATCAGAGTTAAGAAAAAAGTCATTGCTTAATTAAATAAGACTTTAGTGGCGAATCGAAAGATATGCGGCATTCTTAAGCTGTTTAATTTAATGTAAACATTTTTATTAAAACATATTCTATGAGGTCAAGTCGAGTCTAAATAGGAAAATAATGCAGCTTCCTCTAAAATAATTCTTTAAGCCTTATATTCCTTTAATTTTTGCTTAGAAATAAGTAGTATAATTATTTTATGATATATAACTTGTTCTCAATTAATCATAACCCTGTTTCGTTGCCTACTTCCAGGGGCGTGGTGCATCAGCGACAACTCAACTTCAGTTCAGCTATTTCCTGCTATCGCAGGGCCATTGGTCTGCGTCCTCAATTGGCGGTGGCCTATTTGAATCTGGGCATATCCCTAATATCCCTGGCCGACCATCGGCAGGAAGCCATCTCGGTGTTCCGGACGGGAGCCCGTCTGGAGGGGCACGGGGTTCGGGATCGAGGGGCTCACGAGGAGGCGCGCTACACCTGCTACCTGCAACTGAGTGGCCTGCTCCGCTCCGAGGGCAATCTTCAGGAGGCTGCATCGGTGCTCAAGGAATCCCTAGAAGCGCTCGCCTCACTGCCCCAAAAGCTGAGGGCAAGGCTGCACCTGCGTCTTGGGGAAATCCATGCCGAGATGCAGCATTGGGATGAGGCCGAGCTCCAGCAGAGATTGGCCATGGAACTGCAGCCGCAGCAGGGAGCAGTCTATGTCACCTTTGGCCAGACGCTGGCCAGGAATGTAAGTTTCAAAAATTGAGTAATAATAAAATTGAGGTAATATTAAACTCATCACTTATAGGGCAGTCGCCTAGCGGAAGCGGAAATGTGGTTTAAGAGAGCCTTGCAGTTGGCGCCCTTGGAGGCCAGTTCACATCATCATTATGGTAAGAATAAGTAGCTATATTATATAATTAAAAACAAACAAATTTAAGGAACTGAAATCTGATCGAATATTTTATTTATTCACCTTTTTTCCAGCTGACTTCCTGGAACAGCAGGAGCGGCATCAGGAGGCGCTCAGCCTCCGCCTGCGAGCCGCTGCCCTGGCGCCCCACGACTACGTCCTTCAATCCTCCGTGGCGGATGCACTGCGCCTGCTAAACCGCCTGGTCGAAGCTGAGTTGTGGTATCGAAAGGCGGTCAATATGCAACCCATGGCCGCCCATGCCCACGCCAACCTGGGCGCCATCCTGCAGATGCGCGGCCTGCGAAAGGATGCGGCTGAGTGCTATTACAAAGCCTTGGAGCTCCAGCCAGGACATGCCATTAGCAGGGCCAATCTGGCCAAGATAAAGGAGAACTGGGATACCAATACGTAGCAGCGACCGCATGTCGGACTGTACTTGTTGAGATTGTAGGCTTACACAAATTGTAGATAGAAGAGAGAGATTATTAAAGGATTGACAGCATTGTCAATATATTTTTGAAAAATAAATAAGGAAATGGATTAAACAAATTAAAAGAGTTTATTTATGATTAAAATATTTGGTAAAATAATTAAATGGTAAATATCAAATTTAATGAGGATTTTTTGATGATTACAACTTAAGAGAGGAAAGTAGGCACTGATAAAGCTCCTTATCTTGTGTTCTTGTGTATTTTTGCAAATTAAAAGAGTTTAATTATGATTAAAATATTTTATTGATTAAAAATTAAATTTATTAAATACTTAACATCAAATTTATTGAGGGTTTTTAGATGATTAAAAATTAAAAGAGGGAAGTAGGTACTGACGGAGAAAGGAGCTTGTGATCTTGTGTGTTTTTGCCTTATATTAGAGACAATCTCAATATAATAAATAATATATTTATCATATATGTTAAATGAATTTAACGATGCGCTTTCAACCGCAATTAGTTGTGCCCGGAATGATGTGAAAATGCCAATCTGTTGCCCACGCGAATTCCAGAAAGCCATGCCAAGCAGCGAATTATTTCCATACCAAGTAGTCTCAAAGCACCGCCAGGTGACGGGGCCAAAACGCAGACAAAGGCCCAAAACCGAAACCGAATATCTGGGGGAATTCTAAAACCCAGCCATGGCCAAAAGGAGGCAACAGACAGACAGTCGGCGACGTGATAATATCAAGTGGCTTTGGCAGAAGGCGACCTAGAAGCGAACCCAAAAGGAAAACCGCAGCAACCGAAAAGTGGGGAAAAACGGGCGTAGAACTTCATGCGAGAAATAGTGCTTACTAAGCATTAAATTATAATTAAATTTTAAACAATGAAATTGAGTTAAGGACAAGGACGGGAGCAAAAAGCTCTTAATCACAAACATGCGCAGCCACTTCAAAGGTGAGTCCTCCACCGAAACTCACAGTCCCAGGACCAGTCCCAGG
The DNA here is from genome assembly GCA_008042775.1 of Drosophila pectinifera. Taxonomy (NCBI): domain Eukaryota; kingdom Metazoa; phylum Arthropoda; class Insecta; order Diptera; family Drosophilidae; genus Drosophila; species Drosophila pectinifera. The sequence continues at coordinate 48,832 of VNKC01001244.1, read as the reverse complement.
CCCAGTCCCAGTCCCATCGTCGCCATATCAATGTGAAGAATGGAGAACGGGGAGCGGAGAGCGGCGAGCGGAAAATGGAAAATGGTATTGCCAGACTGACTGGCTGGCTAAGCATATGCGCATATAAATTAACATAGACACCAGAGTATTTAATTAAAATTCCATCAGCGGCACACTCGCACACACATACACAAACAAACCCACACAGATATGACAGGTATACCTGCCCAGGTAGACACACATTTTAGCGCTAAGCCGTTCAGATGCCGATGCCCCTCGAGTAAATCCACCAAAAACCACACACACACATGTCCGTCGAAATCTGGCAAGCGCCTTTGGGCCTCCGTCAGTCGGAAGTGCAAACAAAGGGAGTAGCCCCAAAACACACACACACACACAAGCCCCATCCAGGCAGCACAGGGCACTGGCCCCACCGGACCCCCTTCCAGCACTAAACAAAATTCTGCACCATTATTAACATCATTTAAAATATTAGAGAGAAAGAAGTCACAGAAATGAAATTGTGTCTTAAGAAATCCATACTAATTTAAACATAATTCTTATAATTATTTGTTTGAGTTATAAAAGCTTAAAAACTACACAAATTTTGTAATAACAAAAAAAGCATTTTAATTTATATAAAAAATATGTGATTTATAAATTGTTGGTATATTAAAAGCTCCTAACTCACCGCTTTCATTAAAAATATAATTTAATTAGTTTCGTTCAGTGTTGAAGTGGGCAGGAGCAGGTTGGAAATCAGTTGGCGCGGACATCTGCCGGTGGCTGCGGTGGCTCACCTGGTGCAGGTAAGGGTGCCGCCTCGATACTGACTGATGAAGTGGCACTTCTGACACCGTCTGTCCCAACGCAGAACTGTGATGATTATGATGACTGAGGCTATGATCGGGATGAGCACGGAATCCTAATTAAGTCTAAGCAGTCAGGTAAAGGGTTAACCTCCCGAGAAGTGGTCCACAATTCCATAATTAAATATGGATTCCGGAGATTCGAGTGGAAGCTAACTGAGCTCCTTGACATTTAGGAGATTTGTGTGTATTAGAGAGGCCCAAGTCGTGTGGGACCAAGTCCTTGGGGTCAAAATGTGGTCGCCATAGGCAAGGAAGGCAAGGAAAAAATATTAGGGTTATTATTATTGCATTAATATTAATATAATCAAATATTTATTTAAATATAACTCAAGAAATTAAAAAAAAAAATAAGGAAGACTAATTAGGTGTTCTTAAAATAAAGAATTACTAGCATGTCCTTACCAAGCTACAAAAAAAAGAACTAAAACAAATGTTTAGAAATAGGTTTATAAAATATTAACTCATATTCATGTCTAGGACTTCCGGTACAGATTTCAGCTTTTAATTAATTTAAAGATCCTTTTTGGATATCCCTTTTACCTTACTGAAACACTTAAAGAATCGAAATCAAAGCCAATTCCGTTGCAATTGGCATTATAGTCAGATTTTGCACAACTAACAGATGCGACTTGTTCGTTGACAAAACCATGGCCTGCTCCATATGTTGTGTCACCACTTTCCCCCAGTCGTTAGTGGGTTTTTGGTACAACCAAACACATTTCCATTCCGCCTCGAAAATCAGGCAACAAGCCACCCAAAAAGTGGCAGAGTCCAAGTCTCGGCAACTTGCCCAATGAGTATTTAATGCGTCAAACTGTTTAAATTTCTATTGGATTTTTTGTTTGGACTCTCCTTTTGACTTTTGTTTTGGCCACAGATGTTGTTGTTGCTGTTTCGGATTGTGCAAAAAGTGACGCTCGGCTTTCAACTTTTTGACCAAACACGGCAGAAGAGACACACGGACACACACATGCACATCACGCAAATGGTCATCCTGCGGAACCATTTATTTTCCACTTTGGCCGAAAGACAAAAACAACAAAGTCATACACACACACGGAGATAACCGTACATAGATATTCCCACACTGCAGAAATAAACTTGGAATATTTTTTACTACAAAATTTAAACATTTTTAAAGTTAGAACTATGCATACTTTTAAAATTAAACATAAATTCATAAAGCATTCAAGCAAATATGAAACTCCACTTTATGCCAAAATAACACAAGGTTTTTGTCGAAGAAAAGCAGAACATACATACAACTGTGTCTCACATTGTCATTGTCTACATCAGCACCCTAGTGCCGAACAACTATTAAAATTAAATACTTATTGTTGTATATAATATTATATTTAATTTATCTGAAAAACGCGATTTAAATTAACATGTAATATATTTTAAATAAAAAGATGTTCAACNTAAAATTAAATACTTATTGTTGTATATAATATTATATTTAATTTATCTGAAAAACGCGATTTAAATTAACATGTAATATATTTTAAATAAAAAGATGTTCAACCCAAAAATAAAAAGAGTTAGTTAAATCATTACATTAAAGGATATTTCTAATATAAACATGTATATATATAATTATTATATTATTTATAAAATATATATTTATTAATATTATATTATTATATATATATTATTATTATTATTCATTTCCCAAACAAGAATTTTTGATCAAAATTTCCAGACCATTTAAATTTAAAAAAATTCAAAGATATATATACTTTTTCCAAGTGCAAATACCCGCACATAGATACATCTAAGCGGGGCAGATGGAAATAAAGAGAGATTCGGAATAAAAACTAAAGTAAAACGAAAAGTTTTTAGTTAGCTTTTGATGAGGGTCAACTCGAACTCAACGGGTCTGTGGCGCAATTTTCAAGTGCCCTCCTGTACCCTCCAGTACGAAAAATAAAAAAAGGATAACACACAATAGTTGGGGACATTGTTTTTGACATGACTTTCTATCAAAAACAAATTTGCCCTTCTTTGTGCTCCCATTATTTTGTATTGTCCATCTCACTTTTTTGTCACGAATCGACTCGAATATGTGGGCTGCCAGGGGAGCTGAAAAATGTGGAGAAAAAGCAATGAAATTGGGACATTGACAACTCAATTTGTTGAATTTGTTTACAGCCAAAGCATTAAATTCAATATACCAGCAAAAAATACAACCAGAAAACATAGCTTTTATAGGGAGAATTGCTTTTTTTCACTAATGACATTTCAGGGACTAACATCATTTAAGTGGATGTTATATACGATTTAGACAAAATCCAGTTTTAAAAGTTTTGAAGTTCGAATATACGCTAAAATAATTGTCACCCATCTAGTTTTTTTAAGTAAAGATTTAACTTTAGATTTAATATTTGTCAAGTGTATGCCTCCAAATAAAATGAATTATGTGCATTATGAAGACCTGATTATAGATATATATACCTGCCTTGGACAGCGAAAGCCGCAATCGGATACATAACAACAACATGATTGCAACGGACGCATTATAAACCGCAATCAAAAGACGCAGCAGAAAGCTTTGTTATGACGAGGAAATGTGAAAGCCCACAAAATCAATGCGGCGCACACACACACACGCACTGCAGGGTGTCGGAAAACTGGGAAAAGTGTGGGTACATGGGGGGCGGAAAATAGGTAGACAATGAAGGTGAAAAGCCGCACGCAGCCGCTGTCAAGTGCAGCGATTGTCTGAGGACTCGCAGCAAAGCCAGCTGCAGGAGAGCCGGGAAACCAACTAGCTGGCAGTTGAGTCGCGGCTTTCTCGTGCCCCACACACACACACACCAGTCACACACACCAAACACACACTCTCAGCCAGCTGTCAGAAAAGCTGGAGAAAGCTGGAAACCCCAGTCAGTTCTGCTCTCCTCCTCTCCTAGTTAACTCGGCAGAAACAATTAGTTAGAAATTAAATTTTTCCCATAGCATGCAACATGCAACTAAACTTAGACCCCGTCTTAATGGCCGGAGAAAGTGAAAGGTTCTGGGGTTAGCCGCCGTGTCAGCATCAGTTTGCCGGGAAAGTACAGGACAATTGGGGCCAAGCCGTGACGGAGGGGCTCCCATCAATGATGTATTTTTGATTGCAGCTGCTCGAAAACACAACAATCAGCAGAAATTGCGGGGGCGATGCTGGGACAAAACGCAGACAAAATGCCAGAGCACAGAGCACAAAACACAGAGCAGCGGCAATCATCATAACCTGTAGCTTCAGGCGAAGCGTAACCATAATACCCGACAAAGAAATACAGGAAAAGAATGAAGGACACGACCATGGGATACCCGGTATTACCGACTTAGGGTGGATTGGCAAGCTCATTTGGATCACATTCATATTCATCTTTGAAATAACTGCTAGCCGCTGCATAATTATTTTTAATTTATTTATTTTATATGGAAAAAACACCATTGAATCAGCGAGAGGGATAATAGTGAACTTTTTAGAATTATTCTTTAAAGAATATATCTTAACACTATATAAATCTAAGCCCAATCCCTCCACCTCATCTCGAATACTATATGCCCCAAGAACTCCATGAGTACCTTGTATAAAAATGGGGAAAACAACTCCATGTTGCTGTGAACCCAAGAGCCAGAGTTCACACCAAAATTGAAACCCGAGGATGGAATCTGTGGCATAATCTGAGGCGCAAAATGGAGCTGACAATAAATTCGATTCGATTTCGGTTTTGATTTAGTTTAGTTTAGGGAATATCATCATCCTTGGATTACCAAGGACCGAATGCCGAATGCCGCCACCCAACCCGGCCGAAAGCCCCAAAATGGCGATGTCGAGCTGCCAATGATGATGATGATGATGATGATGGGAGCGATTGTCGCCTTATGGCGAAAGGAAAGTAAACACAAATAGATAACAGACAACAAATAAAAACCAGCAAGGCGAAATGAAAATAAGACAAAGCACACAGACGGATGGTTCGCGACTCTTGGTTACCCAATTCAGGGATCCCAAAGCGCCCAAGGACCTCTGCGTAGAGCGGAGTCAGAGCAGAGTCACTGCCATTGGCAAACACATTCGCCAAATCCCGCTCAGCTTAAGTTGGCTTTGAAATTTTGATTGAAAAAATCAGAGAACGAGCTGGCGCAAGGGAGCGAACGGAAGCGAATGGGCCAACTTAGACACATCCCTCAGAAATGGGCGACAAATAGCGAAATGTTGCCATAGATTCCGATAATGAGGGAATGGCGAAATGGAGACCAAATCCGCCGGACAATCTTTGCCCAATAATTCATTTTCATTTCCCCACTGTTGCTGCTTCTGCTGCTGCTGCTGGTATTTTGATTTGGCCGAATTCCAATTATGGAACCCACTTCGGCTTAGCCGCTTAGTCCAACTTGGCTGCGACTGTTGATTCGCTGAGATAATGCCGGGGAAAGAAAACATAATTGGAAATGTAATGCAATGAACTTTGAGAACGAAAATAATCGGAAAATCGCTGGTTATTCCAGCTAATATTTGCCCCGCAGACAATCGTAAGTTTTTGTGTTGTGGCCTCAAATTATAGATAATGAAATTGTAATATTATTATTATGACAATATGCTCTGGAAATAAGTAAGATTTGGGTAGCCTACAGATTTTTAGACTGAACTTACTGTCTTATTTCTTTTCGTACTAAAATAAATGAAAAAAAATTAAAGTGTATTTAATTATTTTCCAATATTTCATTTTTATGTTGGTTTTAAAGGTAAGCAATTGATTCTAAGTACACATATTTGCCCTATTTTGCTTGCATAAAATATAGAAGCTAAATGCCAAACACCAAAGGTTTCCCCATTACATTATGCTCAAGCATCATCAACCTTTTATACCACATTGTCCCATGAATAATAGAAGGAGTCTAGACCCCTATAGGGTCCAAGGACACATGTGCATTCTCCAAGAATGTTCCATTATGTCTAAGCCTCTTCAAATTAATTACCATACGGATGCTAAGGTCAATGTGCCTTTGTCTAAATAATTACATGATCGGAAAGTCTGTTAATTACAAGGTATTACAAGTTGAAGCAGCCAGGACATTCAATATAGGGCTGGAGGTGAGGGAGATTATATTGTGATGATGGAATGGGAATCCCCTGAACTATATTTTACATACATAAGCTCAGAAGCTTTTGGCGCCATCTGGCATCGACTGCCCAAAGTGCGGGTGCGAAGCTTAGCTAACTCCAGCTTGGACTTTAACCGCAGGTTATCATAATGTCAAATGTATATTCATTTGGTATGTGAGGATAAAAGCTTAGATATTTCAAAATTATCTACTTATATTAAGGTAGAAGTTTAGATGTTTGAAAATTATCTACTTTAAAATTAACATTTACCTGAAAAATGTTAAAATATTTTAAAATATAAATGTATTAATTTTGGAGTGCAAACTCTAAAACTATACAAGCGGCAAATTAAATTAATTTTAAAACATTCTCACTTGGGTAAAACCCTTTTATTCCTAGGTATGCATTCAAAAATATTTTCGTACACTATTTATATAAAATGTATTTAATTATATATATTTTTCTTTACCTATTTGTTAAATACTTGCAATTCTATATATATACCGCTGAATAAATTGTAACCCCAACAGGTATTTGAAAAGGCAAAAACAAAGAGAACAAAGAAGAGCTCGATTATCATTATCAGTTTTGATTGATGTTTGTGAACATGTGAGTCACTTATAAGCACTCGTCACTTAATACCTGTGTTACATCCAGCAATCAAACCGCGAACCGCAAATGGATACAAATGGTTTAAGTTGTTTATATAAAGCTCAAGTTTGTTGGCATAAAATGACTCAAAATGAATTAAATTTAACATGAATTAGGTCTAAAAAACTGTAGAAATGAAATGTTAACAACAAGGGTATAAGTTCACCCTTGGTGTCATTTTTAACAGCCTTTTAGTGCCCTACACAAAGGTTGGTTAAGGCACAGTTTAGACTTGCACTTGCTAATTAATTCAAATGAGTTTCCCACGTGAAAGCAAGCTTCTACCGAAAGCCTATTGGGTTAGATCAAGTTCAGATTAGACAGACTCTAGCGATCACGTTTCGTGTACTTTCCTGTATTTTCTAGGGCTTATTTAGGCGTAAAATTGGATTTAATTGAAACCTGTTGAAAGGGTAAGCACCCGTTAAAATTCCCACTAATTGCCTTGAAGTATTGATTTTACACATACAATGGTTCCAGATCACTTGCCAATTATGATGATTTATTGGCTTTAGGTCAAGTTTGATATGATAATCTGTAGGTTGCACTATTAATATTTATAAATTATTAATAAATTCAACTTAAGTCCATAAAAACAGTTAGTTAGAGTGTACAAACGAGTGTACTTTCAATTTCAGCATGCTAAGCTACCTTTAATTAACTCTCCGGCTGATATACAACACATTAAAGCTAAGTAGAAACCATTTAGATAAATGGCGCACAGATCAAAATGTTGCGAACTCAAATAAATTGTATGTAGTATTTAATAACCGTCAAATTAAGTTAGAAATGAATCTATTATTATCAATGGGGTGTCATATTTTTACAGTCAATTGTATGATTTGATAGTACTTGAGACGACTGGAGTTGCCGTGCTCAAGAGCAGCCTGTAATTAAATGCAATCCCATTAATAACAACTTTCCCAAACACGGATGTGTCAGAATAGTCTCCGCAGTTGAAGTTAGTTATTTAGGTACATATATCCGATTTAATGTGCAATGGGAAATGTTTTTAAAATGAACCCAAAACTTCATATAGTTATTTATGCGGATATGACGCTGCAGTTTAAGATTTCGGTGAAGTCGAATTGCAATAAGAATCTGAAATAAACAATACATATGGTTGTCACCTACAAGGTTTAAATGTATCATATCCGCATTAGAGTATCCTTATAATTAAAAAATTCTACACTTTTATTAACACATTTTAAGTGAAAAGTTTTAAAATTGCTTTGGATCTCAAAATAAACTAAAATCTGGTCTTCTGCGACTATTACTAAATTAAAGCAAAGTGTTTGTGCTATTGTTAGGTAAATTATTATTTAGATACATGTGCATATGCTTTTACATTAAGAGATCCTATACACAATTCACAGAATGAAAAACCCAGCTAAAAATTGTGTAATCAACTTAAAAGAAGAGTAATAAATAAAAGTGAATAATATATAGTTAAATTATATGCATGTGCATGTATAAATTATAAGGGTTACAAAGTCAAAGATATATATTTTATTTAAATATAGAGATTCCCACAGGTCCTCTTCATAATTTCAATGGCAAGTCACGACTAACTTTTAAACCTGAAATCAATAGCAGAACAGATTGTGTGCATCTAGCCATTAAGTTTTATATCCGGGTACTTAAGCGCGTCATTATTAATTTACAATTTTTCATCGGGGTTTGCTCAACCTTTTCCGGCAATGACACGTGAATCGAATAAAGCCGTAGGCATAGTAGCTCTCCTTAACGTCTGATATTAAGCCAGTTGGTTCCAGCCAGTAACGCCGGAATTTAAAAAGTTATGAGCGAGTGTAATTAAAATGTTTACGGGTTCACTTATTAACTGATTACAAACAAAGCTTTTAATTATTAGCCTAAGGTTGACTGCATTCAGACTGGTCTGAAAAGTCACACATGGCACAATTATTTACTATATATTTAAGCGGCTCTGTGCTCAGGTACACGCTCTGGAGATAATGCTGAAATCAGCTTCTGTACTATGCAAAGATGCAAACATAAAGGTGAGTGCACTTCCAGCGAACCCACAATTCATTCAGAAAATGTGGCTAATAGCTTCACCTGGATGATTTGCATACCGCCGTGACTGACATGCCAATAAATAGCATACAATATCTATAGATATAGATATTGGAAGTCACTCTCACCACAATTGGTACGTCACAGGTGCCTAGAACAGTTATCAGAGCTTGATACCAGACTTAGTCTCAACTGCAATTCAATTAAAATTTAATTCACGTTGCATTCTATTCGATCGTCTTCCAATCACAATTTGCTTGCTTAAGTGGCTAATAAATTAGTTTGACTTAATCACGGGAAAAATGTCTAATTGGTTCGAATTATCAATTATCAAGTGCTATCTTTGAATCTAAAATCACGCTTAAAATTAAAAAAAAAAACAGTTAGTGCATTAATAAAAAAAGCAATTAGAAGAAAGCTTTTAACTGAGCAAAAAGTTGACCCGTAAAATCATTAACACCTCAGAGACAAATCGAGTGTTATAAAATTCTCAAACCGGTTGCCAACAAAGTTGTTGTCCATGTCAGATCTGTACGTCACATAAGACACTTCAAGTTATGTTCTCTTCTGTCACCTCTGATTCAATTATATTTAATTAATTATCGAGTGGTTACCAAAGTATTCTGGTTCCTGATCGACGTAACAGTAGCGTTATTAATTCCGTTTCCCAGTGACATTTGGTTCTCATGCATAAAACTCTTGACGATTGTTTAGTTAATAAACTTACGTGATTATTAGACCCTTCAAAGCTTAAATCAATATAAAATGCCCTTGTGGTTCGTTTAAATCGCATATAATAATTGGATATGTGGCTGTTGCTTTAACATTTATTCGGTTTAAAACTATAGCCTGAAACTACCTTAAAAACCGGAATGAATACTTAAAGTACTATCTATGCATTTAAGTTTTATGATCATATTATTATTTTTTACAGCCGGTAGTAATTGCTCCACCTTCAGCACAGATTCCGATTCATTAAATCCGATCCTAAAACCGTTTAATTTTATATGATGCAGTTCAATGAGATTTATCAAAGGTGCTCGAGTCAAGCAGCTCGCTGAGTTCAGTCAACCGAGACGGTGCCCACGTCGCTCCGCCCCAAAGCCCCTTCAGTACTCTAACTATGCATATTCCCAAAGCGGAGACCTCCCGAAAATGCGTCATCATACGACCCATAATAGAAAAATACAGAAAAAAATTTGTTATTATTTGTTATTATTTATAATAAAAATTTAGCAGGTATTATTAATTGAATTATCAACTTAATCTCTCTGATTTAGGAACTGTAGTTTAAGTAAGAAGAAAATTAAATGTAAATTCTTCTTTTGTCAGCTTTACCTTTGCCAATTTTTCTTAGTGCATAGTAGGTACTGGAGAGAGGCTCTTGGAAGGGGGATCTCGGCGGGGTCAGCGGCATTCCCATCGAGCTTTTTTTGGCAGTTAGCTTTTTATGCTTTACTATTTATTGTGGATTTTTATAGCCGCTTTATTTGCTTCATTCCGATTTTTGTGGGTTAGGAAGGCCAGCCGGTTGTTGTCGTTTGGTTAAAAAAAAAGAATTGTTCAAAGAGGCGGTCGCTGTTTCTTATGTAGTTGCTGCTGTAGTTTTTGATGTGGCTGATATCGCTACTTAATACTTTGCGAAAAGCTTTATTTAAATAAAAAACTATATATGTTAGTAGCTTATTTTGAAATAAGGTGTACATTTTGAAAGTATAAGTGTACTATTTTTTTGGAATCGAAATTGATATATATTTTTTATCGTAACAAACAAAATCTATGGAATAATAATCAAATACCCACTCGTATATTCTGCATGCAAATCAAGTTTTTGGACACGTCCAATCGTGAATTCTGGAAGAAGTAAATATATATATTAATCAGAATATAATAATATATTAAATTAATATATTATATATATATATTAATATAATATATATATTAATATATTAAATTAAGTACATTAAATATATTTTTGAGGACGTATTGTAAAAATGTGGGTTCAATCGGAGGCTAATCATCTGAGTTATTAGAAAATAAAGTTGCAACCTTCTATTTCCATTTCGCTCGCACTTGATGGTTAGTCGAGTTTTGAACCGTCGCTCCGAATTTGCGCGATATAAATAAAAAATTGTTGATGTTTTTTTGAATTTCTAAATTATTTATACTTCAAGTCGATCGTAGTAAGCATTTCGTAGAAACTTGGGAAGCATCTTACGCATTTATCTCTAATTTAATACATAAAGCTTTGGGTACTGGGTATCTCCCAGTCGAGCACACTCGCCTGTAGCTTCCTTACTCAGCTTGTGTTGCTGCTGCTGTATTTCCCGATGTTGCTGTTGCTAATACCACTTCTGTTTTGCTTTAGGCTTAGGATGTGGTTGTTGCTAGTGCTTTTTGTAGTTTTGCTGTTACTGGTTTTGTGTTTATTTTTTGTATTTGTTGTGTCTATGTGTATTTTGTGGCTCTTGTTGCTTGGCGTTGCTGCTGCTTTTGGTGCTGTTGTATTAGCTATTATTTCTTCAGTGGCTGTTGCTATTTCAGCCTGTGTTGGTCTTGTTGTTGCTGGTATACCTACTGCTGTTGCTGTTGCTTTTATTGTTAAGCGTGTTTGTATGCGCAGTCTGCCGTCGACCGATGTTCGAATTCAATGTCAATGTCAAAAGCGATCACGATCGCATGTCGGATAAAGGCACGCAGCAAAATTGCGGCTTTCAGAGCCGCCGATTTGTGGTTGCCTGCATTTGATAAGACACACTTTCCTATATAATATAGATTCTGTTTAGACGCAGACACTAAAACAAAACCATTTGCGCTTTGTCTAGACTGTAGACAGACTCTCGATTTTATAATGTCACCAACGAGTTCCACAATATATATTCGGCCAATTGTTGTTGCCATTGATCCCCCAAAAAAGTGTGCATTTTTAAGCCAGTTTTCTAAACAAACTTTTAGGAATAAAAAACCCGATTCAGACAGCCAAATCGGAAAAACAAATATCAGTTTGCAATGCTTCTCTGTTCATCAATCAATGTGCTTCTCTAGACAGCCATCTATATATTTAATATGTCATAATAATGACAGCACCTTAAGTATATATTAAAAAGGTTACATGCGCGAAACATGTGAATCATCTTGTAATTATTAATTCAAAATGATAATATTGGCAAAACAATTCACTTACCTATGCCTTAAATATGAATGAATATAAATATTATGGTCCTGAATTGGAATTTAGAACCTCCCCAAGCCTCAGCAATCGATTTGGTTTCATTAAAAATAATTAAAAAATACAGTCAACTTTAAAAAACCATTTAATATAATTTTTTGTTATGTTAGTATAGTTTTTTTTAAAACTTGTTCTTTAAACATATTATCAAGGCTCAGAAAAGATTACTCCGAACGACTTACAAGTTTCTATATATAATGTAGGCAAAAAAAAAACAAAGAAAATGTTCATTCGGATCGCCATAATTCGAAACCATGGTTCGAGACTGGTCTAACCCTCTGGGATAAGTGCAAGTGCGAGCGAGTAGGCGATACCAAGTTTCCACTTTTTTGTCTAATAATTCCCAAGATAAGCATCTGATTATTCTCAAACTTTTAAAATACGTCTTCACAAATATTATTATTACATATCAATTTACTTTTTACCTTATTCACGACTATAGCTTTGTTATACATTCTCCATGATTTGTAGGGGCGGTTCTAATGTATAATACCCATGGGTATCGGGTATTAAAGTCCAGCGATGCGCAAATATTTTACTAATTAATACTGGTTTTTATTTGTTCAGTCAACAAATTGGTTATGATAACCATATCAGCAGCTATATAAAAATGTGTAATTAGCTTAGGCAACCAGCCTAGAAAACTAAAACTATATTTAATTCTATATATTCTTGAAATTGAATTAATAGCTTTAAACACATTCAGATTTATTGAACCATTTTAAAAATAATTGTCGGTACCTTAGGGTTTTTGTGAGTTATACCAGTGAAGCGCTGTATTGCTTCTATATATATTTATACTGTAACTGGGCGATAACAATCAACAAGCACGAGTATCTGTCCCCATTACGTTCCATCATTATTGAAGTGCAAATAACAGTATTCCCCTGGGCGAGCCCAACAAATATAGGGTCGCATTTCATGTATGCATGATAGGTGGTCGGAGACCCAGATATATGGTATTCTCTTTCTGATAAGACCGACTAATTAAAAGGCCAAGCGAAAGGGCCAGGGCCCGAGTCATAGGCGAAGGCAGGATAGACCCTTTGTAATAAATAATATATTCAGGACTAATCGGTTCCTACTATCTCAAAGGGTTTGGTATAAGTACACCTTTTATGACATTCTCTTTAGGAAGCATTAAGGGCTTTAAAATACCAGGCTTTAGGTAATACCAGGCTTTAGGTAATACCAGGTTTTTAATAGGATAGTTAGTCTCTAAACCACTTAGGGAGCTCACAGGCATTAGTGGGGTCGAAAGGGCCAAGGTTTCCTTAAACGAGAAATTTAATTAATAACTTACTTAATTAAGCAACAATATGTAACCCGACCCATTACTAAATATGCTAATGGAAAAATTACATAGTCAGTCACTTAAATATATATATTTGTTTTAAGAGGTTACATGAAACTATTATTAATCCATTACCCTATCAATTAACAGGTGAGACTAACACAACCTAAACAAAGTGCTTAAATTAAATATTAAGTAATAAATGCTTTTGTTTATAAATTTATTGGGATGCGAGTTCCGACTAATGAGTGAATATCATTCCTCAGCATGCGTAGGCACTTTTTCAGCTATCAAACCAAGTCTGTTTTATGAGTCGTCAGAAAAGTGATCTTTGTCCCTTCAGCTTTATTTGCATATATATATATGGTATAATAGAAAAGGTTCCAGGGCGTTAATCGGTAGAACGATTTATAAAGCAGCAACCCAGCAACACAAAAAATATATTTATTCAATGAGTTCTGCCTTGCATTAAATTTAAAGTTATAACTACATTTTTAACTTAAATTCAAGGGAACTCCTAAAACCGCATTATCACCGAGTACACATTTTCCGGCAACAGGAAAACCACAATACCGATATGCAAAAAAGTATTATAATAGATCAGCTGGCTAGCGGATATATATATAGCCAACTGACTTTATCCTGTGACTTGCAAAAAACTAAGTCTTGCTTAAAAACTCCTCTTGTTAAGCAAAGTCTATATACTCTACAAAAGTATAAATATTATAATATAATAATAATAATATAAAAATATAATAAAAAAAAGTTAATAATATTGTTTTTTATGGTACTTCTAATTACATAGTTCGATTATAATACATAATGATATATATACTTATTAGCTAAGGGCAAGTGACCGCAGAAATAGAAAGCTATTGTATTATATAGTTATATTACCTAGAGATTACCAAAAATATAGAAGATATTTCCTACATCAGCTTTCAATAAATATCATAGAATAATTTGCATCATTCTCCATTATACTATCCATCAATATATTTATAGATCATAAATAAATACCTTTAATCATAGAAAACATATTATTCCCAGACCCAAGCTAAGCCTGAAATTAGTTTTTCAATTTGCAAGCTATGAATCTCTTAACCAAAAACCCAAAACAACTTCAACTCCATACAAATTCTTTGAATAAGAAACCACAACACCCTCTATAAGGTTATTTGAAGAACAGCAACATGTGATATGCATTTTGCACATTGTCCGAAACGCTGAGAATACTGAGGAATCGAATTGAATTTTCCATAGAAATCAGTCGGGATATCATAAACAATGGGGCCCCGGCGCGAAGACTCTCTGGCGAGAGGCGGCGAGACCGCTTTTATTAATAACATTAGATACAGTGGGCCCTGCGATGCGGGTCCCGGGTACCGCGGCCGCATTAATCGCATAATATCCACGCTGCGCCGGCAAACGCTTCAGAAATAAACTATTCGAGCGGACGGCGTTGTACTTAGCCAGTCGCTGTCTGAAAGTCGCCTCAGTCTCGCGTCGCAATTCGAGCGATTCGGAAGCGCTTTGCCCACGTCCGAGCTGAGAAGCGATATATATATACCATTTCTGGTTCTTCAACGCGCGTGTTACAAACCGAAAAGTTTTGCATATTCCCAGAGAGTAATTATAAATAAATCTGGATTTTTTTTCGCGCCCATAATTAAATGCCAGTTGTGCGCATTGTGTCTGTGATTCTGGTGTGTGCTTGCATAAAACGGAAAAAAAACGCAGAGATTGAAATACAAAGCAAAAATCTCGACGATCGCTAAATATTTCGGTGCAACTTGTTTGAGTCTACAACGGAATAATCAAAGTGAATAAACTAGAAAACTGAAAGCCATCACGAGGCGAAATCGAAATCGAAATCAAAACTGAAATTGGAAATGGAAATGTAGATAAAAGGCGAACGGAATTGAACTTTGATGGGGCATTGCATTAATTTCCAGCCGGGTGCTCCACTTCCCATTCTGTTTAGGTTTTGGCACGTTCCCTGGCCATTTGCTCCGATTCTCGGGGCCTTCGCCTCGCTTTCTGGGTCTCTAATTCTTATTGTAATGAAATCATACAGAAAATAGAGCACAGGCCGCGCCGCGCTCACATAAACAAATGAGGAGGCATAACAATTTATACTCGGCCGATTCTTCATAGATCAAAGTTCACTTGGAGATTATTTCGGTATATACATATGTGTGCATGCTAGCCTTGTTGGTTAAAAATTGAGAATTTTTCGAACATCTCACCGCGTACGTCCATCGCGCATACGCCCTGGTGGCCATTTACGACCATGAAGCGGTATCCTTGGGCGTCTTGATCAAATAAACTGGAGTATTTATTTGCATTTTATTAGTCAGCGATTATGCCCTGCCAAATTGTGATGATGATATCACCCGTCACCAGACGCGGACATGGCCAGAGCCAGAACGGGAACCAGACCCAGAGCCAGAGCCAGAGCCAGAGCCAATGCCAAGATGGCCCCACCCGCCCGTTGGGTCACCACTGTCATTGTCACCACCGCGGAATGTGGGGCAGCATGCCAGGCCTGCTCCACCCGCTGATGGGTGGGTGGCTCCAGTTCCCGGGTGGTGTGGAAAAGTACAATTTGTAATGCAATACCCACCGCTTTGCATGGGGCTCCAAGTTCGCGCCCCAATCTAAACACAAGTGCAAACAAAGTCAGTCATTTCACATGCAGAGAGAAAAAATCCCAGGGCAATCGGTGACCAATTAACCAAGAATTAATTTCTTATTAATTTATCCTCACTTTCAAATACTACAATTAAAAGTGTTCATTAATAACCAGCAATTAAATTTAACCAATCAATTAAAATCCAAGATAACTTTGCTACATACTTCACAGGTTTTTTTATTGTTTATAAATTAGTATTATAAATATTTCCGTTTAAATCATTACCTTTAACATTTAAAAAGAAAATAACTCTAGGTTTTTTATGACTAATTGTGGAAAATCGTATAATAAATAGGTATAAAAATATCTCCTATTTCTAACATTTTGAAAATATAATTGTTGTAATTTAAAATATACATTCTTGTAATGATATTCACTCGAATATAATTATAAATAAATCTTAGTAATATGTAAATAGTAAAATTAATTCTTTTTCCTAGAGAATGCACTCAAGTAAATGGAAAAGAACTTAGAATAAAATTATAAATTCTTTAAGAATTATATCCCGCATTTATTAATGAAATTATATCTATAATTATATTTCTTTATTTAAGCATTTTCGATTAGAATTTTCCCATAGTCAAACCTATTAGTAAATGCATTTTCTCTCTCTGCACATGATACATTTCCCATATATGTGAGTGCGTCGAGGGGGCGTATGAGAGCGGCAGTGCGAAAGTCTGACCCTCCTTATCATCTATTAGGGCAAACAAACGACTTATCGGTGCCCGTCGGTCGTCCAATTGCACCAAGGAAATGGAAGGGAGCCCATTCGAACTATAAATGCCCAGTGCCCAGTGTCCAGGGTATCGAGTGAGTCTTGGCTTTCGGCTGGGCCGCCCTTGAATTCCGATTCCTCTAATCAGGGGAATAGATGATCACGAGCCAAATATGTATATGTAGTCCAAAGCATTATTTGATTTCGCCTAACCTTGTGGCCACTTTATTCGTTATATGTCTCTGCTCTGTTTGCTATATATATAGCCAGCCGAGAGCTTAAATTTACGCCAAGTGGTCTGATATCTTTAGATATCAGGAGTGTTCTATTTGCGGACTGTAAAAGCATGAATGAGCGTCAGTCGGCGTCTTGGCAGTTCTATTCGGCAATTGTCTGGCTTTCACTCTGCTATCTATTCTCGGAAATAAAAGTTTAGGAAGAGCATGTACTTGTCTATCTAAGTGTGTCACTTTGGGTTTTTGCGCGTTGCCTTATGGGGAAGTATTACAGATACCAGATTGTAGTATCAAAAAATGCTTTCTTTAGCCGAACTGCAGGGAATATCATATAGAAACCGTCTTAAATAACTAGAACTATAACAATTCAGCTTTAAATCAATTTAATTTATGGCCTGCTCCGTATAATTACATGAAGGAAATGGCTTTATTTTTCATTTACTTCCCTATACCGTCTAGAAACGCAAATTTCAGATCGAGTCAGCCATAAAACCCCTTGATAAAGGTGTACAAATCCACCGTTTAGTCTGAAATGAGTGCTGAGTGCAGCAGTATTGCGCTGGGTTCATCGTCCACACTTCAGAATGTTTTGCAAGCTTTCAAAAGGTATTACTAAATCCGCTGACAGAACCGATGAAAACTTGACACCTTTCCTGAGCTCTTGACAGATGATAATTGCCCAAGCTCAGGCGACTCTTCGTAGTGTAAACGTCGTGCCAAGATCGCTACATGAATGAGCTACTATATTTGCATTCGGGGTTATGCAAGCGGCTAATTGAATGCAAATCCCGGC
Source organism: Drosophila pectinifera (assembly GCA_008042775.1). NCBI lineage: Eukaryota > Metazoa > Arthropoda > Insecta > Diptera > Drosophilidae > Drosophila > Drosophila pectinifera. The sequence continues at coordinate 31,206 of VNKC01001244.1, read as the reverse complement.
TTGTAAATCAGAAAGGGTGCCATCAGGTTATACACTATAGCTAATATGCATTCCCTAGCCCTACTACCGACTACTACAGCTATAGTATTGCAAAATATATAAAATATCGTGAACACAGAGACACGTGCACTAAGTTCAGGAACTTTGCAATCTCACTTCTGTACGAGCGATCGAAACGATTGATTGACGAAGTATTTCTCTTTCAGCACTTGCCGGTTTGTTTATACAATGTTCTGTATTTTGTTTATGCAAGATCGAGATTAAAACGTATTATGGCTGGCATCTGTTTTTCCAGCTACCCGGAAAAGAACGTTGATTTTCTAGTTCCAAACGTCCCACTTAGTGGGAGTACTAACGGATGAATCATGCCCATAAATAGATTAGCGATTCAACGAAGCGTGCTTATCACTTAGGTCGAAGAATTGCGCGAATGGATTAATAATTACAACCTCTGAACCAGGAGACAGAACTTAATCAGCTCTAGTTAACGCTAATCAGCAGTTCTCCTGGTCTTAAAAATTAAACAGCTAACTATTGCCTATTTTTTTGGGGGTTACCGAAATGGAGTATTCTCAAGAGAAACTTAAAAGTGATAATTCATATTAGCTACTTATTATTATTTATTTAATTCTTAGAGTAAAATAAACATACTCCTCTAGTAAAGAATATAGTATATATATATAGTATAATCGCTTGAAATTCCAAATCAAAACTGTCAAAGTAAATATATTACAATATTTTTCCCACCTTCTGATCAAAATAACCAAAGAACAAGTTATAATCGCTGCCCGGGTAATTACCTAAACACATTTTAATTACAAATTCAAGCCTGGGTTATTTACAATTTCATACCCCCAGCAACTTCTCAACAAATACCCCTCTTGGGTATTTATTATTCGCAATATTTGTCGAACATTTTGAGATTCACCCGGGATGACTCAATTCAAATGTGAAAAAGTCAAAGGCAATGTTATTACAATTTATTTTAATTGATAGCAAGTGGCATTCCAGAGTTCCGAGCACAAGTGTCCGCCTTCCCAAGATATGTCTATACTATGACTATGTCGTTGTTATTATTATTGCTTTATTATTATTATTTGTTATTGCCGCCGCCGCCGGTACGAAACTCGGCTGCATTTGTAATTTTATCGAACCTGCGGGTCAGACTGTGGCCGCGAAGGTAGAAGGTAGCAGCAGGGCCGCTTTAATTGACATTATTTTCTGAAATGAATAGATAACCATGGGAGCCCCGGCCAGCTGCTGGCCGGCATAAGTGCTATAGCATAATGATAACCTCAATTTTGTATATAAAATATTTATTTACTGGGATCGCCAGCCGCCGCTTCCGTGCGCATTGTTTCCAGCAATGTTGTTTTGCTGCCTGCGCAGCCCAAGGTCTGGTGTGCAGCCAGCCAAGTGGCGTACCGAAATCTCAAGCCATTAATTCAGCGGTCACGTAATATAATTCTAAAGCCTGAATCCCTGGCTATATATCCGAGCCTGACTCTGGCCATTCAAAGAAGGAATTTCCTCGCAAGGCGAGTCGCAAATAAAGCCGGTACAGTGGCCGCTTTGAAATTAGATCCCCGGGCCTTTAATTACGTTTTCCGATCTCTGAGGTTTTTGCATAATACAGAGATTTATATGCTCACTGGTCTCACAGCATAGTAATTGTTAGAACTTATTATTTTAAATTGTCTTCAAGTGCCTAAGTTTTGATTGTATTAAATGCTAATTTTATTGCATTGAAGTTTATATAAAACATAGCAAAACTTACATACTGAACAAGATTTGAAATTACATTTTAGTTAAATTTTACTTTATTAACCAGCTTAACTGATGATAAATTATTTGCAAGTATAGAAAAAGTTACAAACTAATAACATTATACAATTTAATATATTTGCAAATTATATATATATTTTTTCCGTATATAATTATCATTTTAATATATTTAATATTTATATTTAAATAATAATTCTTATATATTTGCAAATAACAGTTTTTCAAATTGATCTTGCATTAAATTCTTTATTTTAAATTACAAAATATGTAAATACAATGTCTACAAGCATTACTAAAGCTGCTAATGTAATTTTTAAACTTAAATTGTTTAAATATTTCTCTTTATAATAATTAACTTTAATTGTTTAAATATTTCCCTTTATAATACTTAAAAACACTCCTATATATGTATAATATATGATTTAAAAAGGAAATCAATAACAAACCTACTTTAAAAGTGGTCTTTTACATTAATTGGCCAAATATGGAATACATTTTATAAATGAAATTAATTAAAATCTTTTGAATACCTTGTTGATGAAATTTTAATTATTTTCGTAGTTTTTTTTAAATATATTTTTTTCAAGTGTATTTAAAATCAAATTAATGAATAGTTCTTTATTGCCTTTAAGTTTATTTCTTGAAGAAATCACTTTAATTGGCTTCTCCTTTGTACCTTTTCAACTTTAGTCAGACTCACTTTTTTTAGTTAATGACGTCGCTGGAGCAGTCGCTGCCTTTTTCTCTGCCACTGTCTCTGCCTCTGCCGCTGCCTCAGCCAACGCAGTGCTTTGACGGCAGCAAGCAACCGGCAATTAAGTGCAGCGCTGCGCTGCTTACGCAGGTGTCACAGTTGTTGTTGTTCCGTACAGTGTTCACTGACCGCCGCAACGTTCTCTTTTTTTTTTTGTTAACATTTTCAACTGTTTTTTGTTTATTACATTTATGCAATTTGGTAATTTTCCTCGTGTTTGTTGCTTTATTAGACGGTGGTGTTGCAATCGCCGAAAGCCAAAGTCAACGAGCTTTTCGTTTTGTTTTTCGCCCAACGCTGTGGCCCCGATCTCGAACAACCGTTTGTTCTCTATACTTATAGCGGTAAACTTGATTACCTTGCCAAAAAAAATATGGGCATATCATTTCCATTAGATTCACTGAAGTAGGGGAATATTCTCTGGGGCAAATTTTATCTTTAAAAACCATGTTGGTCACATCAAGTCAAGTGATTATTCTCTAGAATTTAATACATATTTATCTGAAAAAGCTTTGATTTAATTTTCCAAGAAAATAATATTTTCAAGAAATTTAAAAATGAATCGACAGAAAGTGAGAAATTATTATTGCAATTGGAAAATACGATCTGATATACCATGTGATATGAATATCTAAATATATAACAAACTACCACAATAAGTCCCATGATTCATCTGAGAAAAGTAAATCAGTATTTCACTCGGTATTTGATTAATCCCTACTTGGCAATATATGTATATTTAAATCATACACTATTTGCATACTAATATTTGTGTGCCATACCCTAAATTCATTCAAAATCCCAGCTGCAATCAGCAGATTTCCCCATAATATTTTCCCGAGATCATTACAAGGGCCGAGAACTGAACGTTTCAAGCATCTGCGGTGTGGCAACAAATAAAAAAAGTTATAATTACAGAAGTTGAATGTCACGTAGAGGGTGTTTCCCTAGAATTGAACTACGTGTGGCATGACTAATTGAATAATTTGCGAAAGTTCTTTGAAACTGGAAAATGGCGAACACCAAGTCAAGTGTGAGAATTCTAAACTAAGTCTGGAATTTTTATTATATTGATTGGAAATGGCTGTGGCTATTTGGAGAATCTTGAAGTTAGAAAAAATCCTATATAGTTTTAAATGGCATTTCAGTATTTTAAAATAAACATATACATTTTAATATTAAAAAATATTATGAAAAACAAAAGCTGTGCCTAAAATGTAGGGTATCTGCAATTCATACAACAGAATTTCTTTAGGTTCTCACACATTCGTTTACTACTTTTTGCTGGATTTCCAAAATCACAAGAATGGTATTTCGCACATAAATTTTTAGTTCATTTTTTATTGTTTTTCGTGAGTAAACATATGTATGTGAATTTTGGATGTTCTGGTTCCGCTGGGCAAGGTCGTTGTTTATGGCTTTCATTTTATAATTGTTTGGATAGAGGCAGTTGTGAGTGATTCGATATATCATTTGAGTCATAAATTGAAATACCAACTCGTCTGTTATTCTTTGCGCCCCCGAAAAAAGCGAGAATAAAATATAAAACCAGTAAAAGGCGAGAAGCGGCGTGAGCTAAACTTGAAATTAAACGGGCCTCTGCCGGCTCGATTGTTGACTTCCATCGCGTTTTGCATTGCCGAATTGTATTTGATATGCGAATGCCTTATTATAATAAATTTTATACTTTTTCTGTATTTTGTTTTGTGCTGCTGCTGCGCCGGCAGAGGCCGCGGCAGCGCCTACGACTGCGGCAGCGGCAGCGACTGCAGAGGTTATAGCGCTGAGTCGGCGACGGCTTCTTCCGCAGTTATCAGCCGCCAGCCAACGGGGGCGCATGCGCATAACCGGGACTTTGACTAGTTTTTCTTGAAAATATACGTAGTAATAGCAGAAAACTAAGTGAAAACTGTACGGTTCGACGGCTTTCGGCTTCCGTTTCGGTTTCGGTTTCAACAGTTCACGAACTTGAGGTCACTTGAGCGCGACTCAAGACGCGCTCTAATTGCCACCGTAAAAGCTTTTACTTGGGCCATTCGCTGTGATATAATTCCTGACTCCGGCAACCGCAAATTGCACCTCCTGACCCCAGACCGGCAATAACCAGATGGTTTGCAATCCATTATAATCACATCCCATTGTCAACCAGGCGTTTCCAAAACAATATTCAAAAGTGATACCCGAATTTCTGATATGAGTGAATAATGTGCACGGCAATTAATAAATAAACATCGATCGAGCAAGCACGTTTGTAAACACCCTCAGTATACTGAATAATACAAAAACACACACAAAATGGATAGCAGCAAATTGTTGAAGAATGTCTACGGCATCGACATTCACTTCGAAGATCTCGTGTACCAGGTTAATGCACCCAAGCAAGGTAAGAAAGCTCCGCCTATAAATTTATAAAACAGAACTCCAAAGGAATTGTTCTACTCTCTAATATATATTTAATATATATGTGCGAATATAAACAGATTGTTTTATATAACAAATATTTATATCAAAAGTGATTATGATTAAGTAAAAAGGCAGCAAAATTATTTGTAAAGACAGGGTCTTTAATTGATACTTCATTTAGTTATTATAATATATATATAAGAAAGAATCTGCACCTAACAAATTCATTTCCAAAGCAGTCTGCTTATTTTTAAGGCATTAAAATATTAATATTATCAGGAATGCACTTGCAATAATTAAGTTAAATTATAATCATAACTTGGAACTCTACTTTTCTCTATCTTTATACCTGAAAATTGTGTAAACTCTTTGAATTTACAGCTTAAATAAATTAAAATTCCTTTCACACTTTCCAGAAATATAATTTTCATTTTCTTTGTCGTTTTTTCTCCTAGTGTAAAGATTAACAATAGTTTTAAGTGCTAACTGTCTATCTCTATTAGCACTCGAACTGTGCCGGAAGAATGACCGAAGATCCCGGACCACAGGTGCTATACCCTGATAACCTAAAGGCAATAAATTATAACCTTATCGCAAATTAAACATAAGTGAATAACATAGACACTCAACATGTTTTGAGATTGACCCAATTAGCTGTCATTATATATATATTCATATGTATGTATATTATTTTATGATGTGTGCAATTGAAATCAGGGTTTCATTTTAAAGCCACTGTTTTTCATGGCTCCTAACCTGCTTACCTGCTTTTATATGCAGCTTAATTACTACCACCATTATTGCAGAATTCTGACATGGGAGAGGTTAAATAATTAGGTTGAGGCCCCGCAGATCATAAACATTAAATGTGAGACATTTAAATAGGATTATAGTCTGCACCGGTGACTATGTGACTTTAATGATCAGGCAAAAGTTATTGCTGTCTGATGTTGATAAAGGCACTCTAATCTAGACTTTTTGTTTAGACTTTATTGTTATTGTTAATTTTGGGGTTTTTTCAGGTTGCCTGACAACAGGTTTTTATTTTATGCATCCTCTTTTTTTAATTTAAAATGATGTTTATCTGGAAATTACTTTCATTTATAAAGATTAAAGTGTTAAAGTTGTATTTGAACAGTATATATATTTTAATTTAACTTAATTATATTTAAATACATTGCTGAAAGTAACATCTTATTTTAAGCTAACTTAAGCTTTTTTAATCATATCTGATATATTTAATTTAAATATTTGCAGAAAAGAAGTCAGTCCTCAAAGGCATAGCTGGCACATTCAAGTCCGGCGAGTTAACCGCCATTATGGGCCCCTCGGGGGCCGGTAAATCTAGTCTAATGAACATCCTCACGGGTCTGACGAAGACCGGAGTCAGCGGCAAGATAGAGATCGGCAAGGCCAGGAAGTTATGTGGTTACATCATGCAGGACGACCACTTCTTTCCCTACTTCACGGTGGAGGAGACCATGCTGATGGCGGCAACACTTAAAATCTCCAACAAATGCGTCAGTTTAAAGGAGAAGCGAACCCTGGTGAGTTGGCCCAAAGATCCACTTAGCAAGTTCTCCTTATCGGTATTTTTCCGGTACTAAAAAATGACATTTAAGGGCTTTCTGCTTAGTGTTTTTATTCCTTGGAACTATACTTACTAATTGACTGGTGATTTGCAGATCGACTACTTGCTGAACTCGCTGAAGCTGTCGAAGACGAGGCACACGAGGTGCTCCAACCTGAGTGGCGGCCAGAAGAAGCGCCTGTCCATTGCCCTGGAGCTGATAGACAATCCAGCAGTGCTATTTTTAGACGAGCCCACAACGTGAGTGAGAGGTGCCCTATCCTCGGTCCCTCGTCGAGAACCAGTTGACAGAACCCAACCTTGAACCTGATCTCTGATCTCCGATCTTCGATCTCCCATCTCCCACAGCGGCCTGGACAGCTCCTCCTCCTTCGACACCATCCAGCTGCTGCGCGGCCTGGCCAACGAGGGGCGCACCATTGTGTGCACGATCCACCAGCCGTCGACGAACATCTACAATCTCTTCAACCTGATCTACGTGCTGAGCGCGGGTCGGTGCACCTACCAGGGCTCGCCCCAGAATACGGTCATGTTCCTGAGCAGCGTCGGCCTGGAGTGCCCTCCATACCACAATCCCGCCGACTTCCGTGAGTCAACGCCTCCCTTTCCCTTTTTTTTTTTGATGTTTATTAGCCATGATTACTGCGGCATATCAGATAATTACTTAATTCCGATTAACTCATCATGTAGCACTTGCTACAATCACTTCTGTGCTGACAGTTATAGCCTTCTCAGATTCCCTCCGTTATAGCTTGAGTTTAATTGATCTTCCGTTAATTTTGGGAGTTTTTTACGGTGTTATTATATATTTACTGATACAATATATAATTATATTACTACTAATAAAAATTCCAAACCAGCAGAGTAACTTTTTAAGAATAAATAATACTTTCAAAACCTTTAAGTCATAATTCTTTAGGTTTATACTATTACCTTTCTGTCTCTGAGTTAGTCTTTAATCGTAGTTTTTATAAAGAAATTCCAGGAATTTGTATATAACATTTTAAAAAGTCTAAAAAGTTAAATAAATATTATATCTTTCAGGGTTTTAAATTACCATTAACATTTTAATACATAATACAAATACTTTTTGAAAGGAGTACAGATGTACCCATAAATATCAATCGTAGAGCATTCTGAGAAATAGCAAACAAAGGGTTAAGGGCGCTCATTAAAAGGTGTTAATTGTTTCAGTGCTGGAATGCGTGAACGGCGACTACGATGATCACACAGAGGCTCTGGCCGAGGGCGCCAAGGACACCCGCTGGCGATACGATCAGCAACTGATGCAGGGCGAGACTCCGGACCCGCCCAGTGAGGCCCAAGTGGCCAAGTTCAATGAATCCCAATCCCCGGGACAGCCGCAGCCGCAAGTACACAAGATCGAGATCCAGCACATGGACTCGTCCAAAGACCTGACAAGGCACACATTTCCGCCCACGGAATACATGCGTCTCTGGCTCCTCATCGGTCGCTGTCACCTGCAGTTCTTCAGGGACTGGGTGAGTTATCAAGACTATATATATAAATACTCGATATAATAATACTCTATTTGTATCCTATTTTGTTTAGACCCTCACCTATTTAAAGCTTGGCATTCACATACTCTGCGCCATATTAATCGGCTTGTTCTTTGGCGATTCGGGCAGCAATGCCACCAAACAAATATCCAATGTGGGCATGATTATGATTCACTGCGTCTATCTCTGGTACACCACCATAATGCCGGGCATTCTGAAATGTAGGTATCAAAGGTTTTTGGATTTTTATAGTTCACTATATAGCTTAATGCTTGCAGATCCCTCCGAGATAGAAATTATCAAGAAGGAAACCTTCAATAATTGGTACAAGCTTCGAACATATTACCTGGCCACCATTATTACCTCCACTCCAGTTCATGTGAGTATAGAGTTTAAACATTTAAATGATGTAAAACGAACGAAACTATTATTAAATATATATCTTTATTCTTTTAGATTATCTTCTCCACGGTGTACATAACGATAGGGTATTTGATGACCGAACAGCCCATTGAAATGGACCGATTTGTGAAGTTCCTGCTGAGTGCCGTTGTGGTGACTATTTGTGCGGATGGCTTGGGTGTGTTCCTCGGCACCGTTCTGAATCCTGTGGTAAGGACATAGCCTGAGAGTTAAGCCATTTAGAGGTTTTTCATCATGACCGTATCTTTTCTTACAGAATGGAACATTTGTGGGTGCGGTGTCGACATGCTTCATGCTGATGTTCTCCGGCTTCCTCATCCTGCTCAACCACATTCCAGCGGCCATGCGGTTTATTGCCTATATATCACCGCTGCGATATGCATTGGAGAATATGGTAATATCCCTATATGGCAACCAGCGGGAACAGTTGATCTGTCCGCCCACGGAGTTCTACTGCCACTTCAAGTGAGTTTGATGCGAAAAGTTGTACTTTATAAGAAGAAAGTTAAACTTTATAAGAAGACTTTATAAAAGAACTTGGTACCTGGCTTAGCCTTTTCTGTAGAGCTTCTGGTTTTCCCTAAATCTGAGCTGAAAGCGAACAAAACTCTTTATTTAGTCCATTTTGAGGCTTAATTTTAGAGCATTGAGACTTAATTTTCCATATTTTTTTACCAGACTCTAAAAATATGCCGTTTACTAAAGTTGGTTCCCCTTCTGTATCGTAAAGCATACTTTTAGGCAGCGCTATTATTTTTGTTAAGCTTCCTATACAGTTAAAAAAATTACCTATATATTTTTAAAATATATATATAAAATATATAAATAATAATAAATATAATCACCCTTACAGGAACGCTGTTACCGTGCTGCGTCAGTTTGGAATGGAGCAGGGCGACTTTGGCTATAACATCATGATGATCCTGGCCCAGATCGCGCTCTTCAAGGTGCTGGCCTACTTCACGCTGAAGCGCAAGATCAAGACGAACTGATCGCGGGTCGAACTAGTGCGGGTGCTTTTAGTATTGGGCTTAATTCGAATCAAATGTGATTTTATGTTACTTATATATCGCCTAGTTGCAAGTAAATCCCAACCCCCTTTTTTTAAATCGGCGTGTGATACTTTAACAAATGCAACGGACCAACTGCTGCGACCTCGAAGCATAGCGAATCATAGTTTTTATACTGTTAATGTATTCGGATACACATACATTTATATACATACGTGTAATTAATTGTCTAGTTAACCTAGTTGTAAGAGTTACCTATATGAACAAACGAAAAGAATAAATAAATGTAACTTAATAATGAACTTTTATGAGTTGTTTTTTAATAACTAACAGGATATGGAATGCCTGAAATGGCTTGGATGACGATTTCCAGTTAAACAATAAAACATTTGTTCAGACTTTATTTTCAAATTTAATAACTTATTTTGAAGGTTAGTTAATTATTATTTAAATTAATAATTATAAAATATAAAAAAAAAAACATAAATAAAATACTCTGATGCCAATCTTTGATATTATTTTGTTTTTTATTAGACGGAAAAAAAGTTATTTAAGTAAAAAAAATTAAGCTAATTTGTAAATCCAAAATACTAAACTATACTACACAAAACACTATTGAATAAGTGATATATTGATAAGAAGAGTATTAAATTATTTTTCATAATTAAAAAATAATAAAATAAAATTACCGTTAACATGAACATACTTTTCAAATCCAGACACTAGTGCTTTTTATATTTTCTCATATCTGCGTCACCAACTCTGCGCAGTCTGGCAACTCAATGGCTTGCTTCACTCGATGTGGCAACGCGTCCCATATTGCAGAACTCGCCAAACAAAACAATTTTTTATAATTAGAAAACCAGTGAAAATAGCAGAAAAACATCGACAAGAAGCAGTGGAATAGCACTCCAAACATGTTTCGATCAAGTTTCGACAAGAATTTAGGTAAGAATCAATCGAAATTAGGCAAGACTGCAGAGACCAATAAAAGTGACTCATCAGAAACCCAAAAAAAATCTGCAAAAAATAACAACAAAAAGCGTATGAGCTGACGACGCACTTGCAGAGTGCGATAAAATGCACAAAGACCGATTAAGAATGAACTTTAATTTACAGAGAATGCCACCAGCCACCTGCGCTTGGAGCCGGACTGGCCCTCCATTCTCCTCATCTGCGATGAGATCAACCAGAAAGACGTCACGTAAGTTGGTCAAATCGGAATCATCCGAAAGGTTTAAACAGTATAAGCCACCTTCTTGCAGCCCCAAAAATGCCTTTGTTGCGATTAAGAAGAAGATGAACTCCCCCAATCCGCACTCCGCCTGCTACTCGCTCTTGGTGCTCGAGAGCATTGTGAAGAACTGCGGCGCTCCTGTTCACGAGGAGGTCTTCACCAAGGAGAACTGCGAGATGTTCAGCAGCTTCCTCGAGTCCACGCCTCACGAGAACGTGCGCCAGAAGATGCTGGAGCTGGTGCAGACCTGGGCTAATGCCTTCCGCTCCTCGGACAAATATCAGGCCATTAAGGTATGACATTGATAAGAAATTTTCATGAGGGTTGCCTATGACAGGTTTATCATATTCCCTATTGTATTTCCCTTTTCACATGTTCAGGACCGTATCTAAATCTTTAAGTCTTGCAAAAGTTCAAATAGTTCACAAATTCCTATCCGATTGCAATAGATTGAACTCTAAGCTGTTTCTAATAGTAGGTTAAGTTAATATAATAACAAACTGGAGATAATTTTCCAATGCATAAAACAGTTAAAAAAAAATACAACTAAACATCTTTTGCTTATAATATTAAAGGTATGACTAAGTCCAAGCTTCTTATCCTTTCAGAAGCATTAGTTTTTAATCCTGAACAGACTGCATAGTTCAACGTAGTACAAGTTCCATTCCCGCATTCTTTTTCTAACATAATAAAACCCCCTGAAGCCCAAATCCGGCCCTGGTTTTTCTCATTAATTTAATTAGTGGAAAAGCGAGTGGTTTGTACGGGCTGAAAGTTTCTCAGTTGTCTCAAAATGAGCTCTGAGGAAGAACTTAGTCTAGATGAGGAGTCATTAGTTGGTAAATCCATATATACCTAGCACAATTAATACAAAAATCTCTGATTACAGGACACCATGACCATCTTGAAGGCCAAGGGCCATACCTTCCCCGAGCTGCGAGAGGCGGACGCCATGTTCACGGCCGACACGGCGCCCAACTGGGCCGATGGCAGGGTATGCCATCGCTGCCGCGTGGAGTTCACCTTCACCAATCGCAAACACCATTGCCGGAACTGCGGCCAGGTGTTCTGTGGCCAGTGCACGGCCAAGCAGTGTCCGCTGCCCAAGTACGGCATTGAGAAGGAGGTGCGCGTCTGCGACGGCTGCTTTGCGGCCCTCCAGCGTCCGACGAGCGGCGGTGGCGGCGGCGGCGGCGCTAGCAGCGGAAAGACGGCAGCTCGGGCGGCGGACAGTGACTTGCCGGCGGAGTATTTGAACAGCTCATTGTCGCAGCAGGTGCAGGTGAGTCAGTCAAAATAAAAACAACTGCTCGAATCGATATAAATACATATTTTTGCAGACACCCGCTCGCAAGACCGAGGCTGAACTCAAAGAAGAGGAGGAACTGCAGCTGGCCCTGGCTCTCAGTCAGTCGGAGGCCGAGCAGCAGAAGCAGAAGCAGCAATCCCTGACTTCGACCGCTGCCGCCTATCGCATGCAGCAGAGATCCCCCAGCCCGGAGGCACCGTCAGTGCCCAAGGATTTCCAGCAGCCGGAGGAGGCCACCAATCCGGAGCTGGCCAAGTACTTGAACCGCAGCTACTGGGAGCAGCGCAAGATTAGCGAGTCCTCCTCCATGGCGAGTCCCTCGGCCCCGAGTCCCATGCCGCCGACTCCTCAGCCGCAGCAGAGTATCCTCTTGATGCAGCCAAAGAGCGCGGATGAAGTGCAGATCGATGAGTTTGCCGCCAACATGCGCACTCAGGTGGAGATCTTTGTGAACCGCATGAAGTCCAACTCCAGTCGTGGACGCAGCATCTCCAACGATTCCTCGGTGCAGACTCTCTTTATGACATTGACATCGCTGCACTCTCAGCAGCTTTCCTACATCAAGGAGATGGATGACAAGCGCATGTGGTACGAGCAGCTGCAGGACAAGCTCACCCAGATCAAGGACTCGCGGGCTGCCTTGGATCAGCTGCGACAGGAGCATGTGGAGAAGCTACGCCGAATCGCCGAGGAGCAGGAGCGCCAACGCCAAATGCAGATGGCCCAGAAACTGGAGATAATGCGCAAGAAGAAGCAGGAGTATCTGCAGTACCAACGCCAGTTGGCGCTGCAGCGCATCCAGGAGCAAGAGCGCGAGATGCAGCTGCGCCAGGAGCAGCAGAAGGCGCAGTATTTGATGGGCCAGGCGGTCCCGCCATTCCCGTACCTTCCACCATCGGCGGTGCCGCAACACGGATCGCCATCGCATCAACTGAACAACGTTTATAATCCGTATGCTGCTGCCGTTCCCGGTTATCCGGGGCCAGCTCCTGCGCCCGCTCCTAATGGGCACGGACAATTCCAGGGCATTCCACCGGGCATGTACAATCCAAATATGCAAGCGCAGATGCCGCCGAATCTGCAGCAGCCTGGTGGAATGATGCAGCAGCAGCAGCAGCCACCACCGCCCGGAAATGCCCACATGATGACGCAGCCCATAACCGACAATCAGTTCGCCAACAATCCAGCAATCCTACAGCAGCAGGGGCCAGCACAACACCTCCCAGTCCAGCAGCCACATCCGCAGGCACAGCCGCTACCGGTTCAACATCCGCAAGCCCAGCAAATTCCGATTCAGCAGCCACAGCCACAGCCACAACCTGTTCCTCAGCAGCCTCAACCGCAACCCCAGCTGGGTCACGTGATGCTCCAGCAGCAGCAGGTGGTTCGAACCCATCCACCGTTGGCCAACCAAGCCCCTCCAGCTGCTCCGCAGGCTCCACCAGTCACCGAAATAGCCAACAACCAAGTCCAAGCTGTGGCTGCCGCTCCAGCTCCGCCTCAAAACGAACCAGAACCCGTTGCCGCAGCCGCTAAAGCTGCAGAGCCAGCCACAGCGGAACTAATAAGTTTCGACTGAATCAAACCATGTTATTCCCCCATTTGTATTACCCTTCAGAGTTGGGCTCTAAACCGTTCTCGTGTGGATATTAGCCAAAAGTGTATGTTTCTATTAAGTGTTGGATAAATACCAAAATTCTTGAGTTCATTGCGGTTATTAGTTACTAATCCAAAGCTTTCGTTGCTGAAGTCACGATGCAATGTTAATTTTTTTAGTTAAGTGCGAATTTTGAAAATGAAGACGGTTAGGTAAAGCTATACGAGATCTGTTTAAGCCAAGGACAGCTCTTTTATCAAGTTTTAACCAACAACACATGTTATTCCAAAATAAACAATTTGTATTACGCGGGTCTCTTGTGACTCGATTCTTGAAGTCTATATTAACTTTATTTAATTTGTTTTTATACTCAAGCATCTGACAAGGCCGCCACTCCTGGCAGCACCTTTCCCTCCAACAACTCGAGGGAAGCCCCACCGCCTGTGGATACGTGTGAGACCTTCTCGGCTCCTCCAAATTGAAGGCAAGCCGTGGCCGTATCTCCTCCGCCCACAATCGTGGTGGCTCCCATCTCAGTGGCCCGGATTACTGCCGCCAGCATTTCCTTGGTGCCCCTGGAAAATAGCTCGTTCTCGAATAAGCCCGGTGGTCCGTTCCACACGATGGTCTTGGAGGCACAAATCGCACCAGCAAAGATGGCAGTGGAGACTTCGCCAGCATCGAGACCCATCATGTCTTTTGGTATGCCCTGTCTGACATCGGCTTTATCGATTTTATCCGGCTTCTTGTCGATCTTGTTGGCTATCACAAAGTCCACTGGAAAGATTATATTCACTTTCTTGTCTTTTGCCTTGCAGACCATATCCTCAACCATCTTGGAGCCCTTCTCGTCGAAGAGGGACTTCCCAATCTCCATGTTGTTCAGGACTTTCAGGAAGGTGAAGGCCATGCCGCCGCATATGATCATGACGGATACGCTGTCTAGCAGATTGGTGATCAGGGGGATTTTGTCAGCTATCTTGGCACCGCCCAAAATGGCCAAGAAGGGCTTCGCTGGATTGTGGAGAACTTTGGCGAAGTACTCCAGTTCCTTATCGAGAAGGAAGCCGGCGGCGCGCACCTTATAGCCTTCGCCCATCATGGAACTGTGGGCCCGGTGGGCGGTTCCAAAGGCATCGTTCACATAAATATCGCCCAGCTGAGCCAACTTGGCCCGGAACTCCTTCACCTTTTCCGGATCGGACTTTATCTTCTTTTTGTTAGCATCCTTGCTGCTCCCCGTCTCTTCGGCATAGAAGCGCAGGTTTTCCAGCAGTAAGATACTGCCCTCGGGAGGATCCTTAAGAGCTTCCAGTGTGTCCTTCCCGACACAGTCGTCCAGGAAGCACACCGGCTGGCCCAGCACCTTCTCCAGCTCCTTGGCCACGGGCTCGAGGCTGAACTTCTTGTCTGGTTTGCCATCTGGGCGACCCAAATGTGAGGCTAGAACCTGGTCATGGATCGAATGGAAAAATTACTCCACAAAATCGCCATATTATAGGTCAACTCACCAATGATTTACATTTTCCATCTATAATATATTTTATACTGGGTAAAGCTGCGACAATACGTTGATTGTTGGTTATTTGTCCATCTTTCATGGGCACATTGAAGTCCACCCTGAAAAGGTAGTGGATTTAATTTAAAAAATAAAATAAATTTGAGGACACTTACCTCATAAATACCCTCTTTCCGGCCACATCAACGTTTTTCAGGCTCAACTTCTTCACCTGCTTTCCCTTTTCACTGCACTCGCCCTTGCTACTAAATAATCTTGCGAGGGAGACCCTACTTAGTCCAGATAGGACAGTCTGTTGCGACTGATACAGAAATCTGAAACACTGGCATGGAAATAGGGACATTATGGATCAACTAATATCACTTGAAATTTCTCCATTAAGCATACTGCGATACTACATTTATAATATACAAAACTATATTTGGGGGTATTCATTTTGATTTCTTTAGATTGAAATATACATATTTCCGATAGCTCCTATAGGTGCGATCAAAATTAAAACAGTATTTTAAAATTTAAAATATTTATTTTTATGTTTTAAGATATTTATAATATATTATTTAATATTTTATTTAGAATATAAATTATTATTTTAAAAGTCGCGCGTTGCGGCGACTGATCCGATATCGCAGAACTATCGCCAACAGTCTATCGCGGAATAGTCGCGATAAAACTATAGCGGGATATAATATTATATTATACAATAATTTAATAAAATTCAATATAAAATAATATTTTATAATTACATCAAATATTTCTTTAAAAATTTAAAACAATATTTAATTTATAATGCACTTAACCATGTCTCCTTCACTAAGTTGCAAACTTCTGACTATAATTATAATCTCCCCTCCATGGTAATATTAAAGCATATTTTCTAAAGTAGTTTTTCAAATATGAATAGTTAGATCAAAGAACTTATATACAAACTTAATTAAAAAGTGGTAAAGAAATATTTACAGCTTATAGCAATTTTAATAGTTTAAGTACTTATCCAATTATTTCAAAACACATCCATCTGGCAACCACATCAGACTTGAATCGATCTGGCAAACCTCCCATTGAACATCAGAGGAAAACACAAGAAAGGAGGGAAAAACAACAATTTGTTTTAATTCGTTTGTTTTACATTGAAAATAAAGACAAAGCCCAAGCATGGGTGGCGGCGACTTGGTAAGTAATATTTCAAAATAAATATTTCAAATTAAAAGTAATAATTTCTGTTGCAGAACCTGAAGAAATCATGGCATCCGCACACGATGAAAAATCAGGAACGGGTCTGGAAAGCTGAGGAGCAGGCGAAGATGGAGGAGCGCAAACTGCAGGATCTGCGGAAGGAGATCAACGAGGAAAGAGATAGGGAGGAGCTGCGCAGATTGGGGGAAAACTCCGGGGTGTTGGTCAACCACGGAGGAGCCGCTGGCGAGGCCAAGCTGGAATGGATGTACAAAAGTGAGTCACTTGTCTTGAAATATCCTCAGAACTACTTGGCTAGGTAACTCTAAATTCCAGACAGCACGGAACTGATCAATCGCGAAGAGTACCTTCTGGGCCGCAAGATTGACAAGTCCTTCGAGACGTTGCAGGCCGAGGAGCGTCGCCAGGAGCAAAACACGGTCGGCGTCAAGCAATCTATCAACCATGTGGAGCACGACTGTGTGCCCTTTTCCATTCGGGAATATCGCAACCTGCAATCCACTGAACAGGTGGACATGCAGCGCAAGACTCTCGAGGATCCCCTAATGCTAATCAAGCAGCGGGAGATGGAATCCCGTCGGAAACTCCTCGAGAATCCCGTGAAACTTAAAGAAATCCATCGCATCCTCAAGTCCGAGCAGGAAAAGAAGGCCGCCAAGGAGAAGAAGTCTAAGAAGAGCAAGAAATCCAAGAAAAATAAGAAAAAGAGCAAGAAGTCCAGCGATGAGGACAGCAGCAGTAGAAGCGAAAACAGTGACAGCGACGATGATTTGGACAGAAAGCTAGCCCGCCAAGTCAGCAAGCTCAAGGGCGACTCTAGCAACGGTGACCTGAAGCTGGACAAACTGCTGGACGCCAAGTACCGGACTATATCTAAGCAACTGGACATGGCTACCAAGAAAAATAGCAAAAAATCTAAAAGGAGAAGCAGTGATGGCAGCGAGGAGAGCAGTGATGAACGGGAGAGGCCTAGACGACAACCATCCAGGGAGTTGGAGCAGAAAAAAAGGGATAGAAATGAGAGCTCCAGGAGACGGAGCAGGAGCCCAGGTGACCGAAAACAGAGGGAGAGACGCAGAAGCAGAAGTCCTCAAGGCAGAAAAGAGACTTACAGACAGCGGAGAAAGAGCAGGAATCCAGAAAGCCGGAGAAGCAGGAGCCCAGAGGACAGAAAGGATAGGCGTAGAAGCAGGAGTTTAGAAGCAAGGAAGAAAAGTCGCCGCAGTCCAGAGGATAGAAAGGAAAGCCACAAATTAAGAGAGAAACAAAGGAGTAGAAGCCCCAAGGAACGTTCCCGAACGGAACGCAGCAGGAGTCGCAGTTCTAAAAGAGATAACATTCAAAAGCAATCCCAAAGAAGGGAAAAGGATCGCAGAGAAGATCGCCGAGATCGCAGTCCTCCTGCGAAGCGTCCTTCACCACAAAACCGGCCCGTTGTCAAACCCAAACTTAGCGAAGCCGATAGAGAAGCTCGTCTCCGCGAGATGATGGACAATGCCACTTGGCGGGAAGCGGACCGCAGCCAGGTCGTGCGCAAACACCGAGAGGCCTATGCGCGGGAGGAGGCCCAGAACCGAGATCGCGACTTCGATAAGGAGTTCATAAATAAGGAGGTGAAGAAGGCCATTGCCAACCAGAACTCCATTGGTGATCGCATTCGAGCCAATCTGAACAACATCCAGCGCACCGCCTCCTCCATGGACACCAACTTTGCCCGCAAATAAATTAAAATTCCTTTATTTATGTATGTATGGCTCCACTACAACAAATAGATTCAACTTCAACTTTTTACGTGTTCGTTTTTTGTGCTTACAAGATAAACGGCATGATTAACATATAAATATTGCAGAGAGCGTACGCAGCTCCGTCTATTGGGTTGCTTAAGCGTTGCTCAGAGCGGCCACGCCAGGCAGTGTCTTGCCCTCGAGGAGCTCCAGCGAAGCGCCGCCGCCGGTGGAAACGTGGGAGACGAGCGCCTCCGTGTTCCACTTGGCGCAGCAAGAGGCAGTGTCACCGCCGCCGATGATGGAAACGGTGCCGTTCTTGGTGGCGGCAACCACGCCATCCATAATCGACTTGGTACCGTTGGCGAAGTTGGGGAACTCAAAGACGCCGGGTGGTCTGCAATGCAGAAATAAAGAAATAAACGGAAATAAACCCAAAGATATAAACCTACCCGTTCCACACAATGAGCTTGGAGCGGGCAATGGGCGCCGCGAAGAGCTCACGGGTCTTGGGTCCCACATCCAGACCCATGTGGCCATCGGGAATGCCTGCCTCGACGGTGGCCTCGCTCACGGCGGCGTTCTCGGCGAACTTGTCACCGCAAACAAAGTCAACCGGCAGATGCAGCTGCACATTGTTCTTCTTGGCTTTCTCAACCAGATTCTGGACGATCTTGGAGCCCTCCTCGTCGAACAGGGAGCCGCCGATCTTCATGTTGTTGAGTACCTTCAGGAAGGTGAAGGCCATACCACCGCCGATGATCATCTCGTTAACCTTGTCCAGCAGGTTCTCGATCAGCTGGATCTTATCGGCCACCTTGGCACCGCCCAGAATGGCGAGGAAGGGATTTGGGGGCTTGTCCAGAGCCTGCGAGAAGTACTTCAGCTCCTTGTTGAGCAGCAGTCCAGCGGCACGCTTTTCGAAGCCATCACCCATCATGGAGCTGTGCGCGCGATGGGCAGTGCCGAAGGCGTCGTTCACATACACATCTCCCAGCTTGGCAAGGCTGGCGCGGAACTCCTTGACCTTGGCGGGATCGGCCTTGACCTTGCCGCCGCTAGCATCTACGCCCTTGCCCTCCTCCTCCAGATAGAAGCGCACGTTTTCCAGCAGGATGACCGATCCCGGAGCGGGGTCCTTGCACGCGGCCTCCACCTCACTGCCCACGCAGTCGTTCAGGAAGGTGACGTCCTGCCCCAAAAGCGTCTTCAACTCGGCGGCCACGGGAGCCAAGGTGAACTTTAGGTTCTTGTTGCCATCGGGACGACCCAAATGCGACATGAGAACCACCGACTTGGCCTTCTTGGACAGGGCCAGCTTGACACTGTCCAGAGCAGCCACGATACGCTGGTTGCTGGTGATCTTGCCCTCCTTGATTGGGACATTGAAATCCACTCTGTGGAAAGGGGCATCAAAGTTTATGCAACTGATTTTTGTTAAAGGATAAATAGAAGTCCTCCAATTACCGCATCAGCACACGCTTGCCCTCCAAGTCCAGATTCTCGATGCTCAGCTTATTGAAGGCCATCTTAAGGATTTCTTTGGTTCGTGCTAGCAAAGTCCGGGATAAGATTCCACTGATTAACTCGCGAATCTTCTTCTTCTTTTACCAATTTGAACACACAGACATTCACCAATACACATGCATCCCACGATTAGGTGGCAACCTTGCGGCCCGGTACCGATTACTAGCAAAGATTGGTGGTTTTATACGCCTTTTTCGGGCTGTTTTGGGAATCAGAAAGGCGCGCGATGCGAAGACACACATTTGGAGAGGCGTAACGCTACTTGGGTAAGTCCCAAAAACGGGGAATTTACATTCAAACAATCTTGGGGGGTCGGCCGGCACTCTGGCAACGCTGTTTGGCAAGGTCATTTGTGGGTCGCCGGTTGTTTTGAAGGCTTGCATGTTGATTTTAGAGATGGAATTAAATCGATTACATTGCATTGACCAGCCACCACACATCGATTGTTGTTTGACTAATTTAAATTTAAACAATTATATTATATATATTTTCTTCCCAGATACAGATCCAGATTTCAGTCAGACAGATCGGTTCCGATAGATCGGAACCGGACCAACCTGCCTTTCCCGCCTTTCGATAGGCCCTACTGCCACTCGATAAGTCGGACACAACAAATGCTAATGGCGCGAAACCAAAACTGCTAGTTGATTGCGGAACAGTGTTGTAAAATATTTGTGGCTTGGTAAACATTGCAGGCAGAGAGAATAATAAATAAATAAATATTTAAAAATAATTAAGGTAGTGGGGCTACCATTAATTAAATAAGATATTAGAAAAAGTATAGTCTATTTGGATTCTTATTAAATTGTTTATGATTAATTTAGTTTTCTATTTAAATGAAATCTAATATTCATTTAAAAAAGAACATATTTGACCATGTCAGGTTTCCTCTTCCATTCATTTTTCTAAAAATGAATTTTCATTTCTAAAGTCCAATTCAAAATTTGATATGGTAGCCCACAACGACGCTCTTGAAAGGCGGTTATATTTGAAATTGTAAATTTAAAAGAAAAAAACTTTAGTTGGAATTATTGTTCCAATTCTAGTGGGAAGATAGTTAAGCTTCTAAGATCTTACGTGCTTGACTGATTTATTATGTGATTACATATGTATACACAAAGCTTTCGTTATATATAATTGCCGCCCCTTGGCATGTGTAAATATACGTAGTTATTAAATAAATAAATGATTTTTGCTTGGGCCCAATAAAGACAACATACACACAAAGACAACTGAATGGACGATGGGCTATTGGCCGCAGTTTTATTTTGGCTGTACTCATACAAACACACGCTAACGCACAAAACAAATGCCAATGATGCCACCACAGCTCATCTCTTTACCCATAATGATTCATTCATGGCCGGCCACCACTCTCTCACTCACTCGCATCTACCGGTCTGAGCAACCACCGCCAGCATTCGGCAGTAGCCACCACCCACCGCCCAACTCCCTCCACAAGTGCTCAATGCAGCGAAATGCATGACGCAGATGGCAACAAAGGTAACGGGGGTTAGTGCGAAAAGCGGTCGAGAGCAGAAGAGCATCAGTGCTGCGCATTCGTCCGATATCCAGCTAAACATGACGGTTTTTTTAATTTCTCTCATAAGTAATAGTTATTAATAAAAACTTTTTATATCCGAGTATCCTAGAGTAAAAGAGAACAAAGATTGTTTACAACAAATAAGTTCATTATTCCCCTGACCAGCATCAATAGCCGTGTAAATCTAGGCACAGATCCTTGTGATATCCACTAAGATCAAGTGCTTTTATCGAACGTTAGTACACATTGCATAAAAAAAACACAATGATTTATTACTGAAAGATATTTAAAATAATATCTAACAAAATAAAGCAACGACATGGGGGTCGGGAATAAATAGCGGAGAGCTAGATTGGCATCACTATAAGCTGATGATGTTGGTGATGCGCCTATTTCTGGCGCTTTTCAGTACCAGCGATGCAGGCTGTCTTCTCTCTCTCTTTCACCTTTCAACAACATCACCGGAAGAATGTCCACTCACTCACACGTCACGAGTAGTCTACGTAATTAAAAACGCCACCAAGGACCCGGACCCACTCACAGTGACACCTTGCTCCAAAGGACCTGCTCTGTGTCAGGTAATATTGGAAATCGAAGACAATGGCGCTCGCTGAAATTCATTTTAATAATTGCGTGTAACCCGCCCGTTGACGCAGGTGAAACAGGTAAGAGCGCGAGCTATGCCAAAGGAAAGAGCCGGCCCATGTGGCCCATGCGGCACTCGTGTGGAAACATTAACACATGCCGGGAAAACGAGACCCGAGAGGGTCTAGTAGATGCGATGACCGTCTTCCAAATCCAGAGCCAATCCGAAGTCAGAGCCCGAGTCAAGCGGCCAAGCGAAGCGGCTATCTAGCAACAGTCTAACAGTCGCTCTAATCGTGTCGTAAACCTGTTCATGTTGTTCTACCAAACGATGCCATGTACCTAAGAAGCGCTCCAAGGGCGGGCCATAGTGGCAACTCATATGCGGTACAGTATTGTATCGGTCAAACAATTATCTGAATTCATCGAAAAACTATGAAAACTGAACAAATTAACATATTCAGCATAAAAGTTGTATAGAAACTCGGACCTCTTCCGAATTCCATTTCGATCAAATTTTGCGGAATCGTGGGAATACAAGCTCTTGGGAATAATATAATAATAATTTCCCATAGGTATTCATAAATGCACAATATAGAAAATCTGGAAACTTAAGAAATTGTTTCAAACAAAAAGCAATTTTAGCTTTTATTTTGTTCCGCATAACATACTTGTACAATTTGATGCCATATAAAGCGATTGGATAAGAAAGTAGGATCTAGGGATTTGAACAGATATAACCAAATTTATATGAATATTTAGATATTCCCCATTAGTATTGGTATTTCCCTTGTCATCCTTAGTCAAAGAATTTCTGTAATGTAATAATTTCACTGAAAGATTGAAATGTACTGATGCATAACCCCATAAGCAATCCCAAACTTAGATCCCATTAAAACTTAACAACCTCATTACGGATCTATTAGCACCGTAGGCAGGTCGAGAGAGGAACTGAAAACTTAATCGCCATGAATACAAGCTGATGTGTGTGCCTAGATACACATGTTTGAGCGTCTGGCTATCGATTGTTTGCATTGAGATTTGTTCACACCTTTATGCTACAGCAACCTAATGACGCAACGTGTAACTGCACTGGGAGAAATTTTTAGGGTAGGTCAGTGACTGAATATGAAAATAAAACGTTTAGAAAATTAGCCAGAAATCTTGCAAAAAATCCATAAAACGAAAAACCTAACCATCTTTATGGTGGGAGCCCTTGACTAAACAGGAAACTTGGCTAAGGTCAGGGTTTTCGGAAGTACTACCACAGTACTGGCGGTAAACCTATAGAAATACGTTGGTATTCCTGGAAATAGGACCTTTTTAGATACCAGTCTCTTCCACTGCCGGACTGTCGTTTTACCCAGCAGCTCGTATCGCCTAACCTTGAAATAACGACATACTCGTACCACCTTTGGTAAGATAACTAAAGGAAATTTCTCTGGTTGTCCTCGAGAAGCCAGATACCATTGTTCACTGGCCAGAAAAAAGACTTCACGGCACGGTGAGAAATGCGACTCACATCGCAGAGGTGCGCGAAAGGCCCACGATTCTCGGGGGAACGAACGCCGAAAGAATACTGAGAGTTCGGCGGGCGGCAAGAAAGGAGAAAGGCCAGAAACCACGCCGCAAAACGGAGACGCAAATCGGCTTATCAGCAAACGCTCTGGCGAAAAGTCATCGCTTCTGCTCAAATATGTGATAACTCAGTGGACGGCCCACGATTACAGGTGTTTACTATACCGCCGATGCCTCGGAACAGGTTCGCCGCTTTTAATTAGCGACAAGCGACTCTCGCCCCATCGACTGCCGGCTGCTCTGCTCGCTCTGTCGTCGACTGTATTATTCAGATTATCAACTATACCCTAGGTATTTGTATTTGCCTTTGCACGAAAATAGCTGAATGAAGTATGTATGGTGAATGTATGGCGGGAAGTCGACTACAGGATACCTCGTTTTTTGAGGAAAGTAAGCATACTAAAGTATGCAACTGAAGTGTAATTTATATTTTCAAGTTTTTAAATATTTAAACTGTAGATTATCTAAGTAGGCCTAAAAGAAAGTTATCACACATATTTAGATAAAATATAAACCTGATTCAAAACACTTCTTCAAAGTTTTCGTTTAATATCTTCTAATTCTTAATTTCAGACTTGCATAACCATCTTTCGAATTAACTTGACAGACAGATTTTTAATTTATTAGTACTCGTATTAACACAATTATTTAAGAAACGAATATACCCCTGAGCACCTGGATTCTTAGGTGATATGTTATGGCCGCGTCGGCAGTTCTCGTATATATTAGTCGATTCCTGAACCAAGTCGGTTCGTGTAACAAACAGTACCATCAAATAGCCGAACCACAAATGCGAGATCAACAGAAAGAACGGCACATGAAAAAAATAGAGAATTGAGGGTGGACCGTGTTCGAAGTTCGAGCGTTTGGGGAGATAAGCTTTGACGCTTAACAGACAAATGAAAAAACATATAATCACGCGGTAGCAATTCCTACTGCTAGATTCAAGACCCATAATCTGGAAAGAATGAATAACAGAGCTGAGTTTATTAAGAAAACGAACAAAGGCTATGGAATATTTTTTAGTTAACTTACTATAGTAACTTTAGAGGTCTTGATTAAAAACTGTATGCCAACTTACCCCTTTTACGAGGAATATACAATTTGTTACTAAAACAAAACCCCCTGACAGAGTTCCCCCCAATTGAGTGCAATTAAATTGTTAGAACCTCAAAAATAGATCCCCACTTTCCTAGGCCGTTGAAATCACCTGCGCTTCCCCACACGTTACCAATCAATTGACCCCAATCCGCGACGACATTGCTGCGGCCCACGCTGGTCCACTCTATAAATACGAACCGAACGTCTCCACATACTCGACATACAACGCACATCTGCAGCAACAATGCTGCAACACTTCTTCCCATCAGCAGCAGTGGCAACAGCAACATCGACTGTCTCACGCACACACGCGCCCACTGGCGCCACCGTCGAACCGACAAAGCGACTGCACCACACACGAACACACACACATCCCCCTGAACCACCGCCCCTCCCCCTCTTCAACCACCATCGACGAGCAGCAGCAGCGGTGGTGCGCGCAATTTTCAAATTTAGCGCCAAACGCGCCCACAACTGTACTCACGGAACCCAAGCAGATTTTGTATGAAAATAATCAAGAAACCCACTCAACTTGTCAATTACAGATCTAGTTTTGATCGCAGCGCCTCGAGAGAGACGCCAAAATTAAGGTAACACCCTGGGCTATACCCTCGATCGGTTTCGGATCCGATCTGAATAGGGGTCTTCGAGATATAGGCAAAAAAGTGGGCCGAACCAAAATCGGCAAGAAGAAGCAGCCAGCAATTTGTAGCCATGCGAATGACGGCAAGCTCAGTCTTGTACGAGCCGTCGACGCGTACACATATCGGTGGTTAGGACCTAAAAGAAATAAAACTTCTCTAACACCGAGGGATATCAGTGGGACGTCTATGAATCGTCCTTCTGGATCTCATAGATCCAGCTGATACTCCTCCTATAGCTATACTATACTCTTTAATCGAACAAGAAATCACTGCAAAAATTATTTCCAAAATCTTTTGCTTGCTAGAGGGCGCCGCTGCTGCTGCTGATGTTGTTGTTGTCTTCTCTCTGCGCTGCCGCCATCGACTGCGGCTGTACAAATGCCGCGGCGGTTTTTCAGTGTATTGCATTGGTGCGGTGCTAGCGTGGGAGAGAGAGCCAAGCAGCAGTAGCTCCGCTCCGCGAGCGAAAGAGAGGGGGGACTAGACCGCGACAGAGAGAGTGAGAGAGACCGCGGTAGCGAGAGTCGCGCTCAGCGAGCGAGAGTGCTTAAATAGACGGGCCGCAGCTGAGCCGCTGCCAGTGTGTTTGTGTGCTTCGTGCGGTTTGGATCTTCTCTCTGTCGCCTCCTCCGGATATTTTGCGCTGGTTTCTTGTCAGTCGACTGTCAAAACAACAACCCAAAATTCCACTCTGTTCTTCACGACAGCAATAATCAAATCGCTCCCGATCGGTTAATACCAAGTTCCGGAAACACAACAAACTAAACAACACAACAGAATGTCGGCAGCCACAGAACAACAGAACAACGGCGATGTGGCCGTGGAGAAGGTGGCGGCGGAGGATGTTGCCGCCGTCAAGGACGATCTCAAAGCGAAGGTGGCCGCTGAGGATAAGGCAGCCGCTGCCGACGCCGCCGGCGATGCGGCCGATAACGGTACGGCAAAGGACGGCGAGGATGCCGCCGACGCCGCCGCTGCCCCCGCAAAGGAATCAGTGAAAGGCACCAAGAGGCCAGCCGAAGTAAGTACCTTATCGATCGTGCGCGCCAATCGATGGCCGTGTGGTTTTTGTTTACGCGCTTTGAAATCCTCAAAAAATGATTCACATGGTGGCGAGTTCCACTTTTCATGCGGGAAAAATTCTAGAAATAGATATACACACGTTTTTCAACCGCGCGCACTCTCGCAGTGGCTTATATACCGAAAAGATACACAGCGAAGAGAGCGGGAGCGGGAGAGAGTCGGGCCGCTCTCTCGTAGATTTGTTAGTGTGTTGTTTACGATTAACCAAGATGATTGCGAACCACTAATCAAAGATTATTGTTGTTAGGTTCAAATCGAGGTTAGAGGACCGCGCGAGTACAGTTACTCAGAATTACTCAGCCGGGGTGGATCGGGGGATAATGTATTTTTAATCAACTCTAGAGCGCGCACTAGGGCAGGTCATTAGCATTAACATTGACGTGTCACAAAAAGTATTACAAAGGCCACAGATAACTGATGGGGAAAATAGAAGCAATAGATATTGTAGCCATAGCGCGCACTCTTGGTCTTATTGTGCCGCTTTGGCGATGCCAATGCACTCTCTCAATGAAAACATACACATTGCCGGCCGGTAAATTACTCATGTCATGTTTTCCCCGCTTCTGAATGTCCACAAAGAGCACGCGGTTTCAGTGGGGTCTCTGTCGCATTCCATAATCAAGAAACACATTTCTTGATAAAAATAAAATATAGTTTGGGTTAGTAAGGCAGATAAATTGGCAAATCAAGCAGTTCTCGATTCTCAAAAAAAATCAAACTCTGAATAAAAATGTACAGTTTAACGGGAGAGCGCGCTCTCCCTCTCTCTCGCTCTCTCTATTTTACCAACTCTCTTTGAGGGAACGCTGTGCTCTCTCTCTTTCTCGCCGCTCTCTCCCTCGTAATTTGTATACATACCACGGGGCTGTTTGTCTGTTTGCGTTTGTGCTTACATTTATCTTTCACTTTTTTCTTGCTCTGCTTTATGCGTATTTATTTTGGTATATAAAACAAGACAGTTTTACAGGGTGTCGCAAGGTTCTAGATACTTTTTTTTGTTAAGAGAGAGTGTAGGTTAGATGGAAAAACAAATAATTAAATTGAATATATATTGTAAGTGGAAAGAAAGCTCTTTGCAAATAGATTAGATTAGACAAATACTTGTTTGGCTCTACATCTGCTATGTATTCATTCCGTTGTTTTTTTTTTTAAAGTAGATTTCCATTTAGCTTCAATCTGGTAGGTCGTGTTCATTCTTTCTTTAATAAACTTTCTTCTGGAAGATCCATCTCTTCATACTGCCTGAAGTCCGTTTTCATTCAGCTACCCTTTGGAAGGTTGTGTTCATTCTTTCTTAATTGAACTTTCTTTCGGAAGGTAGTTTTCATTTCTTCTGTTGTCTGAAGTAGATTTCCATTCAGGTTTCTTCTGGATGGTTGCCTTAATTCTTCGTCTATTGAATTTCCTTCTGGAAGGTTGTATTTACTTGTTCATTCAATTTTTTACATTACCTATATCTAATGGATTTGAAATTCTTTGTATAGTTTTAAATACTATTTTAATGACTCGGGTTTATAGATGCTAAAGACAATACAGTTTCTCAAGTGTCTAGCTTTTCTCTATTCTTTATATAAATATCTATTTATATTGTATCTACTAGATCCTCCTTATCCTGCGTGACCCTGTTTTTCTGCTCGTAATTGCACATATCTCGAATGCTTTGGTCTCGTGACTTATGCTGTAAGCGAAATAAAGGAATAATAGGGGGGAGCGACCGTAAGAGGCGGGCTGATTTTCATTTTGCACATATTTTCACAGCGAGCTTGTTTTCCGCTTTGTAACAGTCTGGTAAATAGTAAGTGGCCATGTATTGCGGGCTACTCTTTGACTTGGGAACGTGACCGCCTATTTACCGGGCCATGCTGCTGCCATGCTATATAGCTTGTTGTTGGTTGGCCAGCAAAGTTGAACCCACGCATGCCAGTTGTTTTTGTTGTTTTGCGCCTTTTTCCCGCTGCAGCAGCTGGCGCGTGAGAGAGTGAGAGAGATTCATTCATGCAACTGCTGTGTCGTGACGCGTTCTCAGGTACAGTTTCCTTCGGCCGATGGACGCTCTCTCCAGTACTCTCTCTATTTATCACTACCACTCTCCCTCGCTCTCCGCTGGCACGCTTGGCTTGGCTGGTCTCTTTTCGTATCTCACGGAAGCGGATACATATGTCGCTGCCGGCGTCGGCGTCGCTTATTGTTTTTTCCACTATGTAGTAAATATGCCGCCTAGTATATACACACTGACACACACAGAGAGACCGATGTAACGCGGCTGCACTTGTAATTCGCTCTCTGCGGCTCTCCCGCTCTCCGGTCTCTCTTTGCCGCAGCGAATAACATTGGCGCGCGCATTTTTCAAATGTTTTTTTACGGCGAAAATAACGATTTTCGTCGCTGCCTGTTTTTGTGGGCTGAAAATATACATTTTATGACTATGTGTATACACGCACACGGGAATTGGAGGGACTGGGACTGCTATTGGGGATGCCCTTGATCAAGGAGATGTGTGGGTTTGAGTTGGGCGCACACAGGGCTGTTATCATCAACCTTTACTGACTTTTCCATTTGCTCTCTTTTCCCTCCTTTTCCAGGCCAAATCCGCAGAATCAAAGAAAGCCAAGAAAGCCGCTGCCGCCGATGGCGATTCCGATGAGGAAGAGGCTCTGGAGGAAATCATCGAGGGTGACAGTGAAATCGAGAGCGACGAATACGACATACCCTATGATGGCGAGGAGGATGACATCGAGTGCGATGGTGAGTTGGAAAAATAAACCCTTTCCTGCCTATAATCCCTTGACTAATTCCCAATTTCTTCCTCTGCAGATGACGATGATGATAATGATGACGGTTCTGGCTCGGACGATCAGGCGTAATAATAATGTAGTCAAAAAATACAAACAAAAACAAACAAAAAATTTAAATTAATAATAAATAAAAGTTACAAGCAAAAACAAAAATAAAAGCAAAAAAAAAATAATAATAAACCAACAACCAGAAAATAAACCACAACAAGGAGAAGAAGAGGATATTGATGAGATGAAAGAGAAGAGAAAAAAAACACAAAAAAATCGCAAAAGTATATAATTTTTATGTTTAAGAAATAATTTTTTATTTCTTACCTTATTTTAATTGTATTTTATGTGTACTTTTTTTATAAAAAACTACAAAACAAACAAAAATTGTAATTGAAGGCATTTTCGTATAAAACCAATCTATACGGAAACCCAACAAAAAAGTAAACATCCCCACTATATACAAGAACAAAAAAACCATGCAAAAACAAAAAACCAAAATCTTTCTTTCCTGTATGTCATAAGTCCTAATTTAGACGCCAATTTTATGCGTAAAAGAAAAACATTTACAAAGATATGAAAATGTAGCGTAAACGAAGCCCATGGATTAAACACAAACACACACACACAATTATTAAAATTCATTATTAAAATTAGACGTTACATTTATGATGAATGATCGAAAGAAACAAAATACAAAATGCAAAAGGCAAAAAATTGAAAAAAGTGAAAAAGCAACAACAGCAAATGCAATTAAATACAAAACAAAAATATAAAAACATAAAAATTGTATTTAAATAAAACGCAAAATCCGCATTGACAACCGATTTCGGACACCACTCAAGTTTTAGCTATGGTTTCAAAATTTATCCACTTTTCCCCAAGAAATCTCACATACACTTTCCCCCCTGACCATTTGGGAATTTCTTGGTCTTCGCTTCTTTGGGGAAAAAGACATCGGGAAGTTTGATTTCTATCTTTCTGTTTCCTTTCAGCATTTAGCTATTAAACTATGACTAATCTTAAGTACTTATATGTCAGTATTAGAGCGAAGGGTTTAATATATATTCTGTTGATAAATTGTGCGAGAGAATCGATAAAAGTCGATAAAGATAATTTGTAAATTGTAAAAACCGACCCGAGAATCGAATCGAGCAAGAAATAAACTTTTAATGTTACTTAAATCTCTATTAGTAAGGGTATCCCCAAAATATTTATACACACAACAATAACGAGTTCTTGAAATATACATACATACATTTAATGACTGATATTCGACAAGGAAATGTGCACAGTTGGTCAATCAAGGTACTCTCTGCCGTTAAAAACCACCCAACCACTATCACTATCCGCCAAAACCGAAACCAACCGATATAACCCAGAAACAGAACATATACAGACCACCCACTGACCCAGATCCGGAAAGTAAATAGCATTTAGGGCTTAAAGCTTCGATTGCACGCCAATAAAACTGGAGAATTAAATACCATATAACTGACGCATACGCCGAAGACATAAAGCCAATTTGATACAGATAAAACAATGTTAAAGAATCAAGCATTTTTGTAAATACAAACTCTAAACATGTATAATGTATCTGCAGAGTATGAACAACAAGAAAATTAACATCCAGAAGTAGTGAAAGGCAGAAAACAGAACCACGAATCGATAAAAAGAGAATATGAAACATTTTTGAAACGATGAAATAAATTATTGTAATTACGTAAAACCGAAAAAACCATACGTACAAATACCTCCTATTGGCATTTATCAAATGTCAATAAAATCTTTGTTTCAATGGCTTTTTGGGGGGCTGTTCCTTTCCATCACGTTGGCAGCCATTTCGGGTGGGGCAACAACCCCCTATACGAGATGGGATGGCATGATGTGGATAGGGGTAGGACATATAGGTACATAATTCACTGATTGGCCTTTGTCATTATTCCGTTAGCATGCGGTACAATGAGGTACAGATCTCATCCCTCCGAGCTTTCGTGTTTGCATTCGGGGGTTGAGAATACTGGTTTGTGCCATCCTCCCTATAACCCAAAATCATTAAATCTATCAAGGGATGAAAGAGGGACTCAATGTGAAACCAATACTTCGATTAACAACAGCTTGTCTGGGACCGGAAATATGTATTTTTTGGGGTTCCATACCGAGAAAATAATGAAGCATTTAAAAATACCCTACAGCTCTATACTTTTAGTATAGGGTACCCTTAATTCAATAGAAGTCAATATATATATATATATATATATATATATATATATATATATTATTTAATACTGAC
>VNKC01001243.1:0-11152 GCA_008042775.1 Drosophila pectinifera | reverse complement strand
GTCAGTGCACATGTATAGACCGGACCAATTAAATTCAGAGATAAAGTTTTTCAGCCGCCCGAAGTCAGCCATGCGGAAGCAGTGTACCTTTTTAGTTGGCCGATAAGACTTATTCTGTATTGCAATCCCAATATCGATAGTCACATCGAAAGTAGTGTGATATGGATCCTCAGGAAGCGTCAGTGGCACCACCCTAACCAAACTGACTCTTGCCGGATTGACTTGAGTCAGCGAAATGTCGATCAAGCCATTAATAAAATCGTGATGTGCTGTAGTTAAAAGTGTATTAGAGAATTCATTGGAGGACCAAATAGCTCCAGGGATATTAAAATCACCAAGAACTACTAATTGGTCTATATCCGAAAGTCTATTGGACACCGATTGGATGGCGGAAAGGTGGTTCCAATAAATAGGAAGTTGCGACAATGGGGGAATGTAGGAACATGTGATAAAAATGAACCTACCATTAATTGATAGCTTCACACAAAGGAATTCAACATCGTTGATTTCCTCGAAAGTAACTAATTCAGACGTGAGGTTGGAGTCAACCGCTATGAGGACACCACCCCCACGCCTGGAAGGCCGATCCAGCCTGTAAGTTGTGTACATATCTGGAAAAACTTCGGAGCTAAGGATCTCCGGCTTCAACCAGATTTCTGTGAACACAATCACCTGGGATGTAAACGAAAGACTATCAAAATACAATTTAGGGAGCTTACTACGTAAGCCTCTTGCATTCTGATAGGAAAGAAGGAGAGAGTTTTTTTTAGTTTTTTGAAGACGTAGATGGCACAATGATATGGTCTGGCCTTGGAAAAGTTATTCCAACAGGCCGTTTTTTCTTTTTCTTAGCTTAGTACTCTTTAACAACAACAAACTCTGGACAGAAGTTTGCAGAGCATATCGTGTTAAAGAGATCGTTTGGGACATTTATTTTGAAAGATGAAATATCCCTAGTATAAGAAAATTTGAATTTTTCCACCTTTATTCTAGCTTTTTCGGCTTTAGTTTTGCCTTGAATATAGGCTGTTACTTCATCAGATGTTTGAGCAGGGAAAAGCCGCAAAACAAATATCTGTTTCGTTGGTGGTATTGCTATCAGGTATTGGCAATACTGACTGCTTAACAGTATTACCAAATTCGACCGGTAGTATGGGCTTGGAACCCTGGGGAGTTGTGTGAACTGGGTTCTGTTGGGTCACTAATTGTGACCCCTCAGCGGACACTACGGATATAACCGGCGGTACGGCTTCTCACAGGGCACATTCGGATACCGAATCTTTTATTGCCCCTGACCTCAATATCATTGGGGTTGAATATAATGGGATCAAGGGCGGTGCCGAAGGAGTCTGCGGTTGAGAACTTGCAGCGAGTTGTAGGAATTCGCCCAAATGATGCAAGCCAACAGCGATTTTTTACGCTTGGGGGACTCATTCTATAGCTTAAGGCCATTGAACTGAGAATCTAGCATTGAGAGCATATCATTAGTTTTATGAAAACTAATCAACAGCTCTTTAAAACCACTTTTGGTTTGCCGCGTAAAAGACATTATTTCCCTTTCAACGTCGCGACAAGTCTCGCAGCAGTAGCGCAAGCCAATGTTTTTGGAAATAGTATCGCCTTCCGGCCCGTACAATCAATGCACTTAGCGTGCACTATATTCTCACAAAGGCAGCAACCGACACTAGGATTCTTTTGCAGAAATAGTCTTCTTGCAGGATTTAATAGAACAGAATATGTTTGAAGTCATTATACCGACTTACCACAGTACCAATTACGTGTGGGAGGAGAGCAAGAGAGTAGTAAGGTGCGGGAGGAGAGCGAGAGAGCGGGTACGTGCAGAGAGAGTGAGAGAGAGCGAGAGATAAAAGCTAAGCTTAAAACCGTCTAGCTGCAGCAGCGGCGTATCGGATAAAGCAGAAAAAGGAATGTGAAGCAAGCAATCAAAACACAAACTAATGATATTAATATACTTATAAATACTCAAAATAAACAGGTTGCATGCACACGCGAAGTGAACGGGATATTTAATAAAACACAAAGTAGAAGTTTTAAATGAAACCCCGATGGTTTATATTAAGAATTACACAAAAATCGAAGCGCAAAACAAAAACACGACCGTTAACTTTGAAAGAAGAAATCGTAATCTATAATAGTAATATAAGCGTAAAACATAAAAACGACCGATCACTTTAAAAAGGAAGACACATATGTTTTTCTGGTGTTAAGATTGGCATTGTGATTCGCATTTGTTGCAACCGTTGCAATTTGATCGCCAGTTTAATTTGAGTACTGACAACACATTTCATTTAAGGTATGAGACCACTGTAGATATAGAGAGTGTTATAGAGGGAATAGGAAAAAGGACTGTATATGTTGTCTATTGATGTACAAATAAGTATTTGCTTTACTTTGAAAATTCAAGAGCACATCGCCACAGACCGACAAAAAATCTACGGAATCTATATCTTGGCAAATGTATGTATGTCATTCACTAAATTTATTTTAGCGTACTGATTGCCAATCGTATAACCTATTTACATTTATTTATATACATATATATCCTATATTAATGACGCCTTTTAACACCAACTCTTTGAAGTAATTATTAGTATCACAACAAAAAAACTGCAATGTATCTTTAATATTCCAATCAATCATAACTTTCCAAACTGCCTGTGTCTGTACGCTTCCCGAAGAGTTTTCTAAATTTAACACAGCGATAAGTTGTTTTTTATTTTACTTTAAGTTTGTGAGCATCTTAAATTGGGAAGAGTTGGTCTTTGGTGAATGCAGAAGTGCAGAGTGAAAGAAACCGAAGTTTAATCAAAATTGAGAAAGTACAGCTTGAAATGTGGGCTTCCTCGGGAAAGGCGAGAGGACCGAGAATGGAAATTCGTGAATGCGTTTGGCGGTCTCTAATCCGCTGTACAAATGATTCCGATGCTAAAGTAATTGTAAATCCAGTTCCCAGTATCCAGGAGCACATTGCAAGTTGTGGTGTCTCCCCCAGGTTTCGATGACGTCTGCGAGAAAAATATCAATTCATGTTGAAACTCAGATAATTTGCCGCCCTCAATTCTAGCCTATTATAAGAGGACTTTAGGAATAGGGCACTCCTTCTGTTGTAGACTGGTAATTTCAATTTTATTATACTTATAAACTATATATATGTATATATATATATATAAAAGATGTGTTTATGCGTTCTGTAATTAAGGCGTATTAAGGCGTTCTGTAATTAAGGTGTCGGTTCCGCCGTAGGCAATGGATTTTAATTATCTGTGCGGTAGTATAACTACTCTTACCTCTTATTTGGGAGTTGTATTTGCTTGTGAAATGCTTTTCTGCCAGCAGAATAATGTTGGTGTAATTTACATACCGGAATATAGATAATTCAAGTTTATGCCGTTTTCAATTATTTTGTAAATTGGTCTGTACTGGATTTTCCATCCCTGTTCGTATTTAGGGAACTATATGAGGATCTGGCTGCCTTGGTAAAAAACACGTCTGGCGTAGTTTGCCATATGGTTTCCTCCACAGTTTCCAAATTTTTTTCATATCTCGGGAAGCCAAAATTGTTACTTATCGAATGATCTGTTATGAAATTTTTGCGAATCTATAGGGTGAAAGAGTATGTAGGATAACGACCACATGGATAAAGATATGAGACGCCCACTTGTAACAAAAGATGCTTGAAGACTATGATAGAACATTTCTAATAGTCAAGGTAGTTGGAAAAGGAGCTTTATTTGACAATACATAACATACTTTACCTATCATTAAACGATTTGTTTATTTCGAATTGAAAAATTCCTCAGAATTACTAATCGGCTCCCAAATATCTGAGTTTAACCGAAAAGTTTTCTTTTAGAAATGTTTTAATAAAAACGTTATCAATTCAAAACATGTAATATTAAAAATTCCGTTTAAGTCCCATTTAAGAAAAAACATGTACACTCGAATATGTTCTTTAGCTTGCAAGGAAACGTATACTTTGAAGGACTTTTTTAGCCATTTAGGACCATTAAAATAATTCTCAACTCAATTTCATCTATTTTAGTAAATTTTAATTATTTGTTTTAATTTTTAATTACTTTTAACTTTTTATAGCCATACATGGAGGAAATATTCACGCAGCTAAAAGGCAAACCATTTAAAAAGTTCCTAGATAGGTAAGTAATTTTTCATACATCTACCTATTTATAAGTATATACATTTAAAAAATGTAGATTAAATTAATATATATACATATGTTCATATATATATTATGAGCATTGAACATAGCGCATTGACTCCAAAGACTCAGCAACTATGAGTTTGGCTCTTCCTAATTCTAAAGTTCACTCGCTCGACGACAAAGAGAGTTCGTCAATATTCAAAAAACAACAGCGCAGGAATCCAAGAGGAAATCAGGAAAAGAGGAAATAACGAAAATTTTACTTTTAATTGACTAATTGATTCTATTAATTTCTATATTGGTCAATAGAAAGGATATAAATAAATAACTACCTAAACTAACTAACTAAACTAACTAAAACAATGATGAACAAAGTGTACTAAATGGACATAAAACCTACGAGTGGTCACAAAGACATCCATAAAATTCAATTCGTTCAGAAATACATTCTGTGAAACAAAAATAATAAACATAAATCAATTCGGTTAGAAACAAGATTTTTTTTTGTAAAATCCAGCTAAACTTTTTGGGTTCATAAACCAAATTAAGTACCTCTTCAAATGATGTTCAAGATGCAAACAGGCTAATGCCATCTACGGAGCCATTAGGAGAATTGTCATGCAATATGCACAGGAAGTCCTTGACCAATCCGGAAAAAATAGTTGGCCAACCATGAAGGAAGCACTTTCTGTATGCTCAAGGCCTTATGAAACAATATTCAAGCATATGGGCGCCACCGACTATCATGGCAGCATCAGTAAGTTCATTGAAACATTAGAGACCCGATATAGAACTATGTTTGATGAGTTAGAATTAGAAACCGATCAATGTGACAAAATAAATTTCACAAAAATGATACAACGAACTATTCTTGTAACAAATGATAGGAAACTCCCTGATCGTTTTTACATGTCCTTAGCTCGTAAATATATAAACATAATTTCAAAATTAAAACAACCAGCAATGAATTTGGAACTAAAAGATGCTAATCCTGTCTGTCGCTAAGTATTTACAAATTAAAAAATATCATGACAATAGGAATAGAGGAAATAGATATAAAGATATTACAATAATCAAGTAAATTTCAATACATATTTTTTTTATCCAACATCTCAGAATTCACAAATCAGGAGCAATTTCGATATATTCCCCCTCAACAACATGGTAATTATCAGCTTTTAGAAATGGTTTAATTCAAGGTTTGTTATCTACTCCCTAATCATCAGCCGCCAACCCCAAGTAACGCTAATAATTATACTAGTGCACCAATAAAGAGATAAAGAAAGAGCCAAAGCCGTTAAAGTCAAATGGATGTCATTTTTTTTTTTTAATTTCCTCGGAATTCGACGATGCATGCTATATATAAAAGTCATTTTCATAATTCATTTTATAAAAGTATGATAGACACTGGATCCTTCATAAACATAATGAATGACATTTTGTCAAATTGAAAGAAGTAACAGAAAATCTGATAGTGTATACCATTAGAGGACCGGTGGAACTACATTAAAGCATTGTAGTCCAAACAAAAATTTTACTTGCATACATTTTCTGACAATTAAAATATCCTATTAGTTACAAAATATTTATATATATATGTAATAATTTAATCCACTAAAGTTAAAATAGATTTTGTATACGAACCAATTAAATTAGGCTCTAAAACATATTAATTCAAATACAATGACGAAGATATTGAAGAGGATAAGTCCACACAAGAGTGCCTTTAACCTCATTCTACCAAAGATGAATCTGTAAATTTTGATGTTCATAGTGAGTTCAGGCTCGAACACATAAATAAGGAAGAAATTGAAAGTTTAAAAAACGTTTTATTTAAATTTATTGACATTAAGTATAAGGAAGGTGACAATTTGACTTTTACAAGTACTATTAAGCAATCAATTCAAACGCAACATAAAGATCCAGTATATCCCAAACCCTAGAAAATAGGCAAATCAAAGAATGATAGATCAAGTCAAAATCGCAAATACAGCATTTTTCACTACGCATGGTCATTATGAGTCTACTCGTATGCCATTCGGTCTTAAGAATGCTGTAATTCCACATTAGACGAATAAATAATATAATAATGTTAAATAGATTAAAATAAATAAAGTATTTGGAAAGTTGAGAGACGCAAATGGCATTCATAAATGTGAATTCATTATAGGTCGCATTGTAACCACTAATGGCATTAAACCAAATCCTAGGAAAACCAGTGCCATTACGAATTTTCCTTTACCAAAGACTTCAAAGAAAATTAACTTTAACTTTGTGAATATCGTAAAACCCATGACTCTCAAGTTGAAAAAATAAGCAACGGTTAATGTTCAATGCTAAGATTATATGGTATCATTTAAAAATTAAAGTAACTTATTACGTCAGACCCGATATTGATCAAACTTAATTTTAAAACATACAAAAGCTACAATCGAGTATGGCCAACTGTGAGATACCCGGCACCTTAAGAATAGTGGGTGAAATTAAAATACACACTTTCACTTTGGATAAATAAGCTCAAATTTAAGAAAACTGAAATTTAATAGGACAGAAGGCAGAAGGAAATGCTGACAAATGAACAAAAACGTTGCTAGCAACATATTGAGAAACACCCATCAAAGACAGATGTTGCTAGGAACACCTTGAGCAAGATGTTGGTGCTGTCACCATACAAAGAAATCGTTTTTCTGTATAACTTTTATGTTTATCATCCGATTTCACTCAAATTTTTTAGAGCACATTTATGTATTTAATTCATATTGTGGACATTAATGGTCTACGGTCAATACGCTTATGTGGCCCTTCGATACGAAGTACGTGCTTGTTCGGGATTAGTTATAAGTAGGCACCAAGAAGGAAGTATATATAAAAGAATAGACTGATAGCGCGCTGCTCGATTTCTTGTTTGCATGTGTACAAAAGTAGGTTAGAATTAATGTTTTTAGTTTAGGAAGGCTATCTACAGTTGATATTATGTGGAACAAATCGTTATAATTTACACATAATACTCTAAAGGGTTCCTGCATATTATAAGTAGTTATACAGTTTTAACTGACCTAATAAGTCAGTGCTCTCCATTTATATATAAAGGCCATGCCTGGCATCGTTCCACGGTTGGCTAAGGAGGTTAATTAGGAGAAGTCTACTGGAATGGAGGGTATCCTTAAGTTTACATCCCAGTAAAAAGTTCTTCTGAACTGATTTAATGCGTTTACTATGGACATTCCAATGGAGACTCCGAACGCATTCTAAGATAGGGCGGACTATCGAAGTTTATAATTTCTTCGTAACGTAAGGGTCATCGAATTCCTTCAAACACCGTTTAATAAATCCAAGCACACCTCTGGCTTTATTCACCATACACGAAATATGATGAATGAACTCAAGTTTAGGATGTAGCGGAGACCTGAATCGTCAACTAGAGTGATTCTTTCCAGAGAGTTTAAATAAGGAGTTCAGCGTATAAGTCGCAAGCTTTGAAGTAACACGTGAGAATGTCATCAGCTTGCACTTTGGACCATTAAGGTTTAAGAAGTTTGCACTACACCTTGTATTGCACGCAAAGTTAAACGTCGTTAACGTACATGAGTACTCCTGAGTTGGTCAGAACTTTGGGCAGGTCGTTATTAAATAATGTAAACTATAAGGGACCGAGATGACTCCCTTGCGGGACACCAGAGGTAACCCGAGGAACATAAGATAAATTATTTTAAATAGGACCTTTTGCGTCCTGCCATTCAGATAACTCGAGATCCACCTAAGAAGATAAACAGGAAACCCATTAAGTCGCGTTTCCTAACAAGTAGGGAATGATTAACGGAGTCAAATGCTTAACTAAAGTCAGTATAAATTACATTTGTCCGAACATTTTTTGGTAGTCCATATAATAATAGAGGTGAGCTCCAGAAGATTAGTTGTCGGTGATCTTCGTCTAATAAATCCATATTGGCATGTAGAAATTTCTTATCCACAAAAGTGCTGCAAATTGGGAGTAGTTTCGCTTTCGAAAAGTTTTGGGATGGCTGACAACTTGGAGATTTCTCTGTAGATGTTAGCATTCATTTTGCTACCTCTTTATGGAGAGGAATATCGAATGATTCCTTCCAATAAATGAGGAATTTTGAGGTTTCTAAGGATGGGGGTTGCACAAGGCCTCGAAACAATACCTAACCTAAGCATACAGCCAGGTATTCTATCGGGACCCGGCGAATAAACCGGTTTGACGCGTTTAAGAACCAAAGAAGTGAGC
Organism: Drosophila pectinifera; assembly: GCA_008042775.1. Lineage (NCBI taxonomy): Eukaryota > Metazoa > Arthropoda > Insecta > Diptera > Drosophilidae > Drosophila > Drosophila pectinifera. Next base: position 2,723 of record VNKC01001243.1, on the reverse strand, counting down.
TTTTGTATAAACTAGGACTAAAGATTAGGTTCGATTTGGTCATGGTATATGAATAAGTCCAGTTGAAGTCGGCTGTCGACCAATAGGTTGTTTGAAAAAACTGAACAAAAATATCGGCAATTGCCTGATCATTATTTACTGTTGTAATAGGTTTACGCTCAGTGTTGAAGAAATTAAAGAACTGTTTTGGGTGCTGCGAGAACTGAACCCTGCAACGAGTCAAATAGTATTTGTAACACTGCGAGTAAAGCACGGTGAAATTAGACCGAGCCACTAAAAAGCGAGAAAAACTGCTGGAAATCCCGAATGTTTAAATGTAGAATTGAGTTGAGACTTTATATTTTAGAGGCGAGTCATCTCTTTGCTAAACCAGGGAGGCTTAATTGAGGTTGACGGATTGTATAGAGGAACACGTTTTTTAAAAAAGGAATTCATGGCATTGTACAAAATATACATGGCATCTACAATGTAAGTGCACATGTAAAGTCCGGACCAATTAAATTCAGATAAAAACTTTTTCAGCCGACCGAAGTTCACCCTGCAAAAGCAGTGCACCTTTTTAGCTGGCCGATGAGACTTATTCTCCATAGCAATCCCAATATCGATAGACACATTGAAAGTAGAATGATATGAATGCTTCAGTGGCACCACTCTATCCAAACTGACACTTGCCGGATCAGAAACAAAGCAGAGATCAAGCAAGCGATCTTTCGAACATGGTTGACTTGAGACAATGAAATGTCGAACAAGCCATCAATAAAATCATGTTGTGCTGTAGTTAAAAGCGTATTTGAGGATTTATTTAAGGCCCAAATCGCTCCAGGGATGTTAAATTCGCCTAGTTCTGCTAATTGGTCCATATCCGAAAGCCTATTGGAAACCGATTAGATAGCGGACAATAGGGGAATGTAGGAACATTTAATTAAAGTGAAACTATCATAAATTGACAGCTTCATACAAAGGTTTATTAGGACACTCCAGATAAGGATTATTAGGATCTCCAGATTTACTCAGGTTAAACCATTAGTAAAAAGCAAAGTCATAAATCCATTTAGAAATCATAGATTAGGCAAGCTAACGAGAAACACTTCGAAGAGACTAATAGAGGCAGGAAAATTATATACTATAAAAACCAAATTTAAAAAGAGGATGAAGAAGATTAACAAAAGTAAATACGATAATTCCAAACAAGACGAAGAAGATGAAACATAACCAAATATTAAGTGCACCAATATTGTTCATCGTAATACATTTCGATTGTCCAATGGACAAAGAATCGAAATAAATCCTATAAGTATGAGGAACGAATACCTAATATTAAGCATTAATATAACAAAGACCGAGTTAACATTTTAAAACTTATTCGAATAAACTAAAGAATTTTTACAACGTATGATTATCTAGTTGATAAATTAAAAAGGGAATTTAATAGCTTAAAAATAGGTTTAATGAAATAAAAGAGGTCTTCTTAATGTAGTACGCTCAGCACATAAATATTTATTTGGTACTCTAGATCAGGATGATAATGAAGAAGAAGAAAATTCCATACAGCATCATGATTTTATTATTATTATCAATGTAATTAATAACGGAATAGAAATAATTTATAAACTTAAGGAACGGAAAAACAAGGAAAAAAATTGGCAGTTTTTATTTTCAATTCAACAATTCACAGAACACATAAAGTTAGGAATGCAATTAACTGAATTCCAAAATTACTCAAACAGGATCATTTAAAACAAGTAAACTGTGAGAAATTGTTAAAAATTACATGGTTAAATATCGACACTAACGTAGTCTTGATAATTTCCTTTCTAATAACCTTTCTAATAAAATTACAAAAACTCAAATTTCCGAAACAGTCCAATAGCGAAATGAATTTGACAACATTTTAACAGAAAATACATTTAAAAAATTATATATTTACAATAATAAAGTTTTTAATCAATACACAGGCAAAACTATTTTCGATAATTGCCTAATCGGAATTGTAAAACAGGAACCAACAATATGTAAAAATATAACAACTTATAAAAATTTCCATATTAATTATATAAAACCAAATATTTTGTTGACATGGAATATACCAGACTTAATTATTTAACAGAATTATATTAAAACACAAGTCTCAATCACTGGAATTAACATTATCAAAATAAAGAACTGTACAATTCAACTGAATGAATTGACACTATCAAACACAATAATAATATCAACAATATGTTTAATTCTGTGTTTAATATCAAAAATACAAAAATTTTTATAAAACACTAATAACTATATTATCTGCCTGATGACAGGTCAGAATCAAAGGTTGGGGGAGCGGCATATCCATAATTGTACACATTATGTACATTTCATCTTTACAACTCTTGCGAGCTTTGGCAATATTCGTTGGTATGTTGCATACCATTAGGGTATCAGCTGTATGTGAAGCTGTTTTTAACAGCTCCAGGGTCTTTGTGTTATTTATACTTAATTCTTTGATCAACTCCAGTGATAATTTTTCTTCTATGTTTGTAATAGTCATCTCAGTTTGGAGAATTGCAGCCATCGGATGTTGTGCACTGCTTAATTGTTTGTGAATCATCAATATCAATTGAGAAATTGTTGATGTAAATAATGAATGACCCGTTGGAGAGTTGTTAGAGATATTATTACACTGCCAGAGAATTTGTTGAGTTGAATAATTCCGGGTGCAATTTCGACAGTAGTGGAAATGT
>VNKC01001241.1:0-47106 GCA_008042775.1 Drosophila pectinifera | reverse complement strand
TATATTTGTTTAACATTTTAATGTGCTTTATTAGAAATCGCTTTTTCTGCTCAAGGTATCCTATCAATCTTATTTTTTTATCAATATCCCTAAAATATAATATATTCGCCCTAATACCCTTTCTTCCTTCCTTCTTCCGACCAGTTCAAAGTGCCCGATGTGCCCAACGAGGTGAAGAAGATGACGCAGAAGCGCAAGGAGAACGAGAGCGGAGTGGATGGTGGGAAGCCCAACAAGAAGCGGCACATGCAACATCAGCAGACCCTCCAGACTCCCCACCAGCAGCAGCAGCACCAGCATCAGCAGTTGAGTCCATCGCCCAACACTGCCAACGCCGAGGAGGGCGATGCTATGCCCGTGGAGAAGCGTCTAAGTCCGCGGACGGCGCAGCAGCGCTTCTTCTACCAGCAGCAGGTGAAGCACAAGCAGCGCTTGGCCAACAAGCGGAATCTGGCCAGTGGAATGGGCTCCCCCTCGCACACAGGAAGTCCTGTGGGCGGCAGAAACGCCGCCACATCATCGTCGGGCGGAGAAGCAACGCCGGCGAAGAGGATAGCAGCTCCGGCCAAAAGTGGAAGGCGTGCACAGAAGCAACTGCAACAGCAGCAGCAACAGAAGTTGCAGCAACACTTGCAGCAACACCTGCAGCAACAGAAAGTATTATTGCAATCGCCGGAGGCGGTGCCCAATCATTTGGTAGTGCAGCCACACGTGGAGTATGTGCTGGATGAGGCACTTAAGACGCTGGCGGCAACCAGCTCACCGTCGACACCTACACCCACGTCCACAGCCACGCCTCCCTACACCTTCTTCAACGACCCGAGGCCACTGGTTACACTGAAGCCGCTGAAACCCCTGAAGCCTTTTGTTTATGGGCCGCAAAGCGGATCGGCGGCAGCTGCATCGGCTGAAATTGGTTCGCCAACAACTCCCAGCTCTCGAGGATTTGCCAACTCGCCAATCGTTTTCAAGGATAAGCTGCAGGCTTCACCGGTGCAGGTGCAGAGCCAGAGTCAGAGTACGCCCGTAAAGAAGTATATCGTGGAGGAGAGACAGTCGGATGCTACATCCCCGTCTGCTGCAGCTGCTACTACTACCACCACCATACCCATTTCCACCGCAAATCTTCCTCTGACTCCCCAGATCATCAGTGTTCAGCAGATCCCAGCTCCGCCGATGGGCGCCAAGTTGAGGCCGACAGCCGTGCCCTCTTCACCCACCAGTAACTCCACGACGCTCCTGCCGCCGGGCACCAAACTCACACCCAAAAAGTTTAATCTCTTGGATGGCGGCGAGGCGAAACCGAAAACCTTGCCCAGTTCGGCGGTTCGCCTGTTTCCGTACACGGAACCAATAGGTGGTCCCGCGTCTCCTCTGAAGGACTCACGGGTAACACCATTGAGCAGCGCCTCCACTGTTAATATTATCAAGAATATACCAGCTAGTAGTTTGAATAATACCCTGATTACACCGCTGCCGGTGTCTGGAGGAGCCACGATGCCGGCCAATCTCTTCAGAGCGAAGGTGACAACGCCTCAGATAAAGGGTGCAGGAGGAACAGCGGCCGGAGTGGCCGTAATTGGTGGTGCGTCGGGAGCAGGGTCCACAGCAGCAACGGTTGTAACAGCTGCCACGTCTCCTCAAATCCTCGGAAACATTAAGTTGACCACCAGCTCTGGAGGAGCAGCCACAATCAAACAGGTGCCCAGCAGTGCCCTGCGAAACATTAAGATTTGCTCACCGAACGGCAAGGTATTCCTGCAGCCAGGTAAACTGCCAGCGGGAAGCATCATACACAAGCTAAACAATGCGAGTGGTGGCTCTGTAGCAGGAGTGGCTTCTGGAGGATCTTCGGCAGCTCTCTCGCCCTCAAATTTGCCAGCGAGGGAGCAGCGGATTAGCATACAGAAGATGCAGATACTGCAGCCACAGGCGACGGGAAGTGGGAACAGTGCAGCGGCGGGCAGTGGAAGCGGGACACCCGCCAGCAGCTCCACCACCACCGCCACTACCATCTCCAGCTTGAGTTCGAGTGCCAAGCAGCCAGGTTTTGGCAGCAGCAGCGGCAGCAAACCCACCACTGTGACCTTCTCCACAACGAGCGGTGGCAAGAATAATCTCGTCTTCCTGCCAGCGAGTGCGGCGAGCGGCATGAGAGCACTCACGCTGGCCACCAAGCCCAAATCGAATGTGCTGGTCATCGGAGCGACAACTTCCACGGCCCCTCCGACCACCATCAGTGCCACATCTCCCAACCCAGCGAGTGGGGCAAAGCCCAAGCCCAATCAACTCATCACCGAGGACACACCCATCGATATAATCAATATGCCTATTATTGTGGCGGATAATGGGACCACAACGGAGCTCAAACAGGGTTCGGTGATGAAGACCTCACCGTTGGTGGTCTTCAATGCCACCGATTGGGAGATGGAGCTGGACCAGGCAGCCACCAAGGCGTCGGTTACGCCCTCCAAGCAGGAAGCTCTGAACGACGACGACGTCATTGTTGAGGAAGACGAGGAAGAGCTTGACGAAGATGTGGTGGTGGAGGAGCAGAATGAGCAAAATATGGACCTCAACAATCGCAGTGAGTTACAAAAACCGATGTTGATCTAGGGACCTTGCAAGGATTAACTACCGTTAACTAAAACTACATAATTTCCATCCTTTTAGTCATTGAAATACATCCGGAGGATGACAGTGCCATCGAGTATGTGGACATGGATCTGGAGCAGCCCATCGAGATAGAGAGCACCAGCAACATATCGCCAGAGACGACAAATGCCTCCGCCACTGGTACGGGCACAGGCACAGCCACCAGCACCACCACCAGCACCACCACCAGCACCACCACCACCTCCCTGAAGGCAGCCATCGTGCCAGCATCTCCCCAGCAGCAGAAGCAGAAGCCATTGGAACAGCCACTGGCAACAGGTGCAGCAGCAGCAGCAGCTAGCCTGTAGATTAGTTACCTTAAACGATCCCCCATTTCGACAGAGATTCGAGTGAGAGAACGCACACAACACACACACAGCAGAGACCCGGTTCGAATTAGATTTAGTTAGTAGTTTAGCATCAATGTCAAGAGTTTCCTTTTTAATTTTATTATTATCGCAAGTGCAAGATTATCGTTAATATCCATTCAATGCTAATTTCTGGAGCCTATAAGTTTAAAATGAGAGAGTGCTGGAGAGCGAGAGCTCGAAGGTTAATTTAAGTTGCCAAAATCATACACCCCCATTGTTCTAAACATTTATCGTATATATATATAGTTGAAAGTATAATATCATGGAATTTGTGTTAGTTTTTAGTTGTATTATTTCATTTCATCAATTTCTGCAATCTGCAACCCTTGATTCCCTTTCACTCTCTCCTATATCCTGTAAATAGGGCAGATCTTTCCTCTGCAGAACGTTACCTTAATTTTGTATAGCTTTGTACATAGAGTCCACAATATATCTTCGATTCTTCATCGCCCTCATCTTTTTTGCCTAGCATAAATTCGTTTTTACTTTAGTTGCCTAAGCTTAAATCACAACATAAAATTCGATAAACTTTACAAAAATAAGAGAATGAAAGTAAAAGAAAATTGTTTAGACATTTCAATTTGAAAGATTTCTTAATTACACGAGATTATAGACCCTAGATGACCTGTCAGACCCGACCCGACCCCAAACCCGGAACACATATGTAAATATCAGAATGAATTTCGAAATGCAAACCTTATATCGCATTATATATATAAATATACATATGTATAGACACACTATAGTGAACTAAAGTCCACTTAAGAACCACACAGACACACACCAGGAAGAGGAGAACTCATGCAAAACAGATGATTAACCATTAACGATTTATTTAGATTTTAAGTATTTTATGCGTCGTAAATTTTGTAAATTCAAATCTTAAGAGGAACGTTGTAACTTTTAAGAGACCAAAAGCCCAAAAATGAAAAACAGAAAGCAGAAACATCAACAAAAAAATCGGAGTATTCCCTCCCCTCCACAGAAAAAGTTAATACCGTAAAACAAGAAAAAAAAAACAAAACAAAATATTGTTGAACAATGCGTGTCGCTGTAAAATCTTTAGCATAGAAATTTTAAACAAAATAAATTTAAATGTAAAAAAACTCTTGTTTTTTTTTATATGTACAAACATATGTCAATATAATTTCACAATACACAATCCTGCCACTTAACATGTTAACTTATTGCTGTTGCCATAGAATCTGAGTGGTGATCTGAAAAAACTAGTTGTGTATAAGGAGCTTGGTTACGCAAATAGAGAAAACCGAGCCGTAAAACACGTGATTAGTCTAGGTTTTAGGTAGGTAAGTGATCAGTTTAGAGGTTCAGTTCCGACCCAAAGTCATGCCCCTGCCCCAGGGATTCTCCGGTGCCTGTCGCGGTGGTGCTCTGCTCTCCGGTGGCACTCCAAAGCCACCAAATCCGCCGGATATGTCTGGCACAAGGCGCTTTCTGTAAGAATGTGAGTGAAATTAATATTTTAGAATGTAGATGTAGTTACAGAAGAACAGATAAGAAGATATTAGGTCAAACAGAATTTGATACTTAAACTATGGATTCTATTCTTTTTCTTATCTACTTAAATGAGGTTAAACTTCCGACTACATTTTGACCTAAATAAACCTCACTAGAGCTGGTTTGTCATTTTGTTTGCCCACATATCCTCGTTTACTTACAAGAACTGCGGTGTTTCCAGCAGAGCCGTGCCTCCCAGATCCTGTGAGTATTGGAACTTGAAGAAGTAGTAGACATGGCCATTGAAGATGCCCACCAACGAGGCAAGGGAGCTGGAATATATGAGAAACAATCATAAGATAACGCCCAGAGATAAGAGAAATCCCCCGGAATGGCGACTTACAAGTGGAAGATGAACTCAAAGGCGGCCAGCACCCACGGCAGGTACATGGCTTTGAAGCGTGTGCCAAACCAAAAGGTCACGGTCACGTCCTTGTTCAGCTGGCACCAGATATAGGTGATCGCCAGGACGAGCATGTCCATGAGGAAGTACACGTTGAACAGCATTCCGCCGATGTTCGCCAGCACCGCCGACACGATCAGCAAATACAGATAGTCCGACGGACTTCGCCCATACTGATCCTTCTCCAGCTTCGAGCTGTACTGCACGATGAAGAAGCAGTTGATGAGGAAGTGAAAAGCCGTGTTGGACGAGATCGGGAACACGAACAGTGACGTCACGCAGCGCCAGAGCTGCAGCTTCCCAAAGACGGCGGATCTGTCCAGATGGAGCCAATAGAGGGGGATGATGTCGAAGCGGCAGAGGAGGCTCAGGCCCACGGTGGCTGTGAGCCAGTAGCGGGTGAAGCGGGGCAGGGATCGGTACCACGTGCCAGCGTCCATTGTGTATTGCTTGCTTTCTAATTTTATTTGTACTTAATTCATTAATTTACTTGTTTTCCTTCTCAGTGATTGGGGTATTTTTGTTGCTTTACGTGTCTTTCTAGAGATGACACAAATGTCAGTTCACAGCGAATGGCAAAAGTATCGACTATTGTTCGGGGGTGACCTTATTTGGAAATGCAACACGTATCCAAGCTTATGTTTGGCGGCAGATTTGTTTTTGTTCATTTCTCGAACATTCTATATCATAGCTTAGATTTATTAGATTATTTTTCATAAAAAAATATATTTACAAAATTATGTTTATCAGTCAAGTATAAGTATAAGATATAAGTATATAAATACGGCTGACGAAGCAACTGACCACCACAGTGGTGGTGAACCTATATCGCGTTAATCTGGGCAGAGATCAGTACCAACTCATCATGCTGAATCCGTCTCAGTCGCGGCCAAGTCAGGTCAAGAATTCTCCCACCTTATTGCGAAATTGCACCGGTGTTTTTTTTTAGGGATGCGCCAAAGTTGCATCTTACTGGGTATGGCAAAATATCGCGGCAATCGTTGCAGGTTGCAAGATGAAAGCTTTTTGGCCAAGGACATTTTACTTAACCGCCGAAATTTTGAAACAGAACTTCTGAACTAAAAGCTTTTAGAAATTCACAATTATTAGGCATTAAAGAAACGAAACGAAGACGATATGTATTGCATCTCGATCGGACAATTAATGCAGAATGCCGTCAGGAAATATGTTATGATTATAGAATTTTATAGATTATCTCTTGAAATATATCGGATATATTAACCAGAGAGCTAAGTAAAATAATAGTTTGAATAACGATAAATAGAGTTTACCTTTAATATAGATTTCTAGTCATTATTAATATTAGTATCATCGTACCGCTTACTGTGTTATGTATTTTAGTTATATTTAAAACTCCTTTAAACACATCATAGAAATAAATACAACTAAATTTTGGCTGATTTATTATTATGATTTTAGTGGGTATCCTCTACACGTAATCTTATACAGAATAATATATTTCTTAAAAATAATAGTCCAAGAAAACGTTCTGTATTCGTCCCTATAAAATGTGTTAGTTCATTATTATTTTAACTGAGCCCTCTCTGTCCTCCTTCCACTTTTCACCTTTGATCCCGCAATTTGTGATTTTTTGTGGTAACATTTTTCTTTTGGCTACTGACAAAGGATGGGCAACAACAAAGGCCACAATCACACACACACATACGCATGACACTTAATTCATAACAGACGAGAGCACACAAATAAATAGCGCAAAATTCGGCTCTTGTTTTTTGGCAACTTTTTGTGGTATCTTTGTGAGATGCCTTTGTTAGCTACCTAAAAAAGTACAAAATATATGGACAGGTAAGAAGCGTGTGCCACTCACTCACATACACACACATGCACAGACGAACGCACACGTTTGCAATGCAGTGGTGCGAAATTAATCAACTTGGAAATTGTGCGCTTTTCCAATATCCTGCATTCTCGAGTGGAAGCCGCGGTGCTGATTAATTTCAAAAGAATTATATTCACCACTGTCGCAAAAGCGACGAAATAGAATATTATTGAGCTCGCTGGCTAATTTTTTTAATATAATTTTTTTGTAACGAAAGTAAAAGCCGGTAAAGTTCAAGTTTCGAGTGCTCCAAAAAAGCAAACAAAAAAATAGGTAAATAAAAATACCAATGCATCAAATGGCAAGTGCGTGGGTGTGACTGCGATGGCGATAGCTTCCGTGTGTGGGTGCCTGTTGAATTTCCAGCCAGCGAAATCGGGAGAGAGTGAGAGCGAGAGAGGGCGTTGCAGCGACGAGAGAGCAACAGTAACAAAATGTCGAGGCTAATCAAGTGTGCGTGTGTGAGTGAGTGAGGACACACCCACCGATTGGCCATACACAAGCACGGGTGCCAGAGCAGTGCGACGCATGCGCTGCCATTTTTGTGCGTTGACTGCGCTGCTCCCTGCCATTTGATACGCCCCCTAACGGTGTCTTCCTAATGATCATTAAGTCAAATGCCTCACGCACCCCCACAGATGGCTTTACATAGAAAGGGTCTACGGCTTTATTTACCTATCTGCTGAGCCTTTTGCCCGGGAACTCACCTGGATCTCTTTGGGTCTCAAACTCACCTGGCTCTGTCATTTTGTCGCTGCCAACAATGCACTGAGAGAGTATCGAATTAACAGCAGAAACCCTTCGTAAAGATTTTTAATCTATAAAATATGTTTCAACAGCTAAACGATAAGAATTTCCCGAATTTACAGAGATTCTAGACTAAAATAATACAATTATTTAAAGAAGGAGTACGTAATATTAGCACAAATCAATATGAAATATGTGTTTAATAAGTAATATTGGTTAACTTATAATAATAATAAGCACATTATATTTTTTAGGTTAAACTATATTGTTAAAATTTTCCTTCCCTACTTTCCTTACTATTCTTTCAGTGTGCTCGCTCATTTCGTTGCGTCCATGTAGAGCAGGCGGCCATTTCTCCACTCCCTACACTTTCGTCCTCTGCCGCTCCTTCACTGCGTCTTTTATTTAATATTTTATATGCAAACATTTTATTATCCCTTTTCCAACTTGTGCTGTCGTCGTTTTTTCCTGCCTTGAATTTTGGCTTTTGTCCATTTCAATTGCTGTAATGAATGCCATATCTCTCCTATCCTTCCGCCTCCAGGAGCTCCTTCCCGTCCTGCCTGCTGCCTTTCGCTTTATTGTTGCAGACACTTGAGGTGTGGAAAATGCAAAAAGTTGATTTCTTGAGAGCTTTGTGGAAAAGTCTCCTAGAAAAGTTGTCGTTATTAAATGGAATAATTCTGCCTGAGGAATCCCGACATTTTTTGTTGTAACTTCTTAGATATTTTGAAGCCAGTAAGTAAGGATGTTTATGTTTATGGGGAACTTAATTAGAAATAAAAAAAACGGAATTTAATTTATAAATATATCAATATTTTTAAAGATTGTAGTGAGTTCAATGCAATTTTAATCTAATTTTAGTCAAAAGTAATATTTGTGAATACATTTCTGAAAGATAGCTTATATTATCTTTACTTTTAATTTATGTTATGTGATATAAATGTAAACACGAGCGTGTTATTATTTATATACTATAGGATTTCTCACTCAAATCTATGGGTGCCCTTCAAAAATTCCACCCCATAGGCCATGTAGTTTTTACAAAATGATCATAAATAGTTACCGGAGTACATTGGGTCTCTTTCAGATCGGTTCCCAAAGTGAAGGAATAAGAGATCTCTTGCCAATTGTGAATTCTCAAAGCGTTTTTCCGCTCCGCTCTACACATGGGAATTTTGAGCAGTCTTTTGACATTTGCCTTGCATCTAATTACTGTAATTATTTGATTAAAAAATCTCCCAGGGTGCTCAATCGTTTCACCTTTTTGCCATCACCGCCTCCTTTCCCCTCTCGTCCTGGGGAGGGTCCTTCGCTCTCTCCCTTCCCCCTCTCTCTGAGTCCATCTCTATTACAGCAAAACAATGGCATCGCATGTGTGTATTTGTACGCTCGGTTGTCATGGCATCGGGTGAAAACTCTGATGCGGAGCATATTTCACATGCCCCGCTTTGGAAACTGCACAAAAATGTGATTCCATAGAGGGCATTTCTGCTGTGTTTTGCGTTTTCTGTTTTCGGTTTTTGCCTTTGCCCTCCGATTTCGATAATGGCCCAGCGGGAAAGAGCGCGAGAGGGGGGCACCCAAAAAAAGAGAAAAGGAAAAATAGAAACTACAGTTAAATAGAATATACAGTAGGTGCTGTGTAGTGAGGAAGTTAGCTGAGATATATATAGGTTTTCTTCTATTTTTAAATATAAAGTTTATAAAATATATTTCCGATTGATTCAAATAAATCAATTTAAAATGTCAATGAAGCTCAAGGAAATATTAGAGGCACGATTCGATCTTATGAGAAAATATGTTGCATACTTTGGCGCGTTTTCTACGGGAATCTACTATTTAAATAATTTTATATCAGTCGAACGTGGTATGAGTTTTGCAATATATTTTTGTTGGATTATTATAGTGTTCTTCACAGCATATTGTCAAAACTATTTTATATATATTAAATGCATTAATAACAGCTTTAAATTAAATTAACGAATATCTATATGATTTATTTTAATATATTTAAAGTTAGCCAATTCATTAAGAATATTATATGGCTTTTAAACTGTAACTATTCCTATATTATGTCTTAATATAAATATTATTTCTTCTAATATCAAGCATCATTTGTTGTTTTAATCAATAACAATAATTTAAAATCAATTTAAAAGGACTGCTTTATATTGAAATTATTATTGATATGAGATTATGATTATTAATTTACTAATTAATTCATTTATTTATCAGTAAGCTCTTCTAAAATCAAGAACTTCTGGCGAGCGACCACTGTGCTCACCTGTGTAAATGGGAGCGCAAAAAGAGGCGAATCACAAGAGCAGCCAGCGACGATGCCAAATTGCAGTGCAAATATGTACACACACAACGGGGGGTGGGGTGCAAGGGGGGAGCTGTCTGCGTGGACGGGAGTGAGGTTATGTAGGGACAGGCGCTTAGGAAAAGGACAGTCAGAAGCGGCAGCTGCAGGATCGGGGAGAGAGCGAGATGATGAACATGATGGCGTTAATGGCACGCACACACTCTCTCGCATTCGCATTCGCACTGGCACCCCCTCTCTTTCGCTCTTTCTCCCCGGACACCCCCCAAATAGGGTGCGAGCGAGAGACCGTATGACATGATAATGACGTTTGCCAACCACTCTCTCTCTTTCTCTTATGCTGCCAACGGCTCGCTGTCTGCGTCAGTTGAGCGAGAGTGAGAGAGCGCGTCGGGGCGCTCGGATTCCATTGAGTTGTTGCTGCTGCCTTTTGACTTTGCCGTCGGCACATTGCCGTCGTCTTGTGGGTGTGTGAGGGAGACGGGAACAGCTCGGCCGGGGAGCAGGCGCTCTCTCATATCGATGGGATTTACCGTTACGTTTCGCCGTCGCCATATTTTCTATGTCGCCCAGGACATCATCGCAACTTTGTTGTTGTTGCTTTTTGTTTTTGCCTTAATTTGCTTTGGCGCATAAATCAAATATTTACATTCCGAAATTGACGTCTTGAAAGCGCGGTCGCAAAACTTACCGTTCGTCCTGCTAGGGATTCCTCCGAGAGTGTGGTGTGCGCGCCCGTGTGTGTCTGCGTGTGTAAGATATAATACCTAAAACAAACAGTTATTTGACCTGCAGCCGATTAGTGAAGAAGGCCAAACAAGTGAAAAGACTTGGCTTTGAAGTTGCAAAATAAGAAATACGGAACCATTGAAGTTACCATTTCCTGCGAAATTCCATCTCAATATTAACTCAAGCTCAAGACATCAAAAAGGGATATTAATTGCTGTGCGCAAACATTCGGGAGCAAATCCTGGCAAATAAAGCGTGCGGAAAACTCTGGGGCCAGATTTTCCACCTCTCTCATTGGTAAGTTTCCCGCCCGTGTGTTTGATTTTCATCTATGCATCTTAATGGCTGTTTGCCTAAGGTTGCTATAAATTAGCAATTTGTGGAGTGTATTTCTAATTGGATATTCATTTTTGGCTGCGGGTGATTAAGTAATATTTGTGTTTGGATATAGCTTCTTTAGTTAAACAAACTTATAGAAAATTTACAAGAAATGTATTCTATTTAAATATATTTTAAAGACGTTTACAAGGGCTTATGAATTTAAAACAAATATGTTCTTTTAAAATTGATTTCAAAGGCATTTGTTTCAGTTAGAATTAAATGCCTTTTATGTGCAAACTAATTTAAGTAAACGGTTCACATTTATTCACATATTATTTATAAACTTTTTTACTCTTATTAAATATTTATTTGCCTTTTATTAAGCGACTTTTGATTGGATAACAAATGGATCAATATCCAAAGCAATTGATTTATCTAAAAACAACATAAATTAAAACGCGACTTTACTTCAAAGACACGAAAGATCTTGTTAACGACAAGCAGCTGGCTTGAATATACAGCTGTTTGTGGACATAGCCAAAGTAAGTCATAAGTATCTGTTTGCTGATGGATAAATTCGCATATGCTGTTGTATATATTTTAGAGTGTTCCTTAACTTTAAGACCTGGCTAATCTAGTCCAATATAACTTTTAAGCTTCCTTCTTTATTATTTATTATTTTTTTGTAACCGAAAGACCTTAATCCCTGGAGATGCCGAGTGGCGACCAGAAGAACTAAAATATTTAAGGCGTCGCCAGTTAAATGCCAAACTAGCCGCTAAGCCGGCCACTCGACTGGTTTTCCGCTTTGTCACTTGCCACTTTTCACTTGGCCCAGTGGCGGAAAGCTCAGGGAAGCTGAGGAAAATGGGGGGAACTAGGGAAAAGACAGGGCCACTCGAGGCGAGTGAGAGAGTTGCCCCCGAGCGGCGGCCAAGGATCAGGCGCGTGTGTGTGTGTGAAATGAAACGGAAAGTGTCCTTAGAAGCTGCCAACTGAGCGCGACAATCTGTCAAATGTTCAAATGTTCAGTCCTTGTCGTCGTCGCCTGTCGACGGTCGTCTATCAATTGTTAATGTCACAGACGCCCAGCAGGAGAAAGGATGTGGCCGGAAGTTGAGGGTGGAGAGTCCTGCACTTGTAGAAAATTCAGGAATTAGAGATAAGCTTGGCTTTTAGATTCCTTTGACTCAATTAACCAAACGTTTGTTGAGCTTACTCTTAATAATACTTAATATATATATTCAAAGTTTATTTAAAATATTTATTGGAAAACAGGAATAATAGATTTAAAGTATTGCCCTTTAGTTTTCTTTATTTTCTTGGGATTATTTTACAGACATATATTCCTTTATTTCTTATTATGAAATTACTAGTCAACATTTAATATTTGATAGTACAAAATGTACTAATAAGCAACATACATATTCCTTTAGAACTTTATATATAGACTAGTCCCACTTTTTGTCCTGTGTAAAATCTGGAGCAACTTAACACGATGTTTTGGCCTGTTTAACTTTCGGCTGACTGGCGCTGGCTTTCTTTATTTTAATTGGGATTTGTGCTGCTGCTGGGTTTGGGCCCAACGCCTTGGCGGGACTCGCAGGACTCGCAGGACTCCCGCCCTCGCTGTCAATCTTCGGCTGAGTGAGCAAGGAGCTGCGGCCTGGAAACGCCACGTGGTTGCTCCTCGTTTCCTCACCTCTTAGCCCCTGCGAAATGCGCTTTTGAATAAAACACAATGTGCAGCAGTCCTTTAAAATCGTCAGAGGGATGGGGGGCTGGAGGGGTATATAAAGGAAAGGGGGATGGCACAAAGCGTTTTCCGATTTCTACTTTCCATTTTGTGGTTTCGCTCGCTTTTTATTTGCCTTGGTTTTTTGATTTCCTGACACGGGTACGCCGGCAATCGTTGTGACATTTTAATTGTTTATTTGCACAGAGTCCTTGCGGCCTGCCCTCGCTTGTTCCGCATCCTGTATCCTGGATCCCGGCTTCCAGTCCTGCATCCCACTCAAGTGCTCAAGCTTCGCATATATAAATATATGTATATATATTGTTATTCAGCCAAAGATTCCGCGGGTGAGGGACGCTCCTTTCTGGTTCCCCTCTCTGAGGCATCGAACTCGCCGGTTGTCCTGCGGTGGAGAGTCCTTCGCGGAGTCCTCCACTTTGCGCTACTGGTTAACGTACATTGGTTAATGTAAATATTTGGCTTTTGTTGTCACTTCAAGTGCTCTCCGCTGCTGTTTATTATTAGTTCGCTTTTTTTGCCGGGCATTTTGTATTTTTACGGCTGTTTTTTAAAGTCGTCTGGGGATTGAGGGATTTGGCAGTTACGAAAGTTGAAGAATACATTGAGTTCGACATAAAATGATTTCATCTGAATGAAGGTTTTAAATGGAAAAAGAAAAAAAAGGAAGTTAAATGTTTCAGAGAAGAAAAATCTTTGTGGGCTTAATTTATGTAATAGTTATTGTTTTTCAGGCTTGACTAATAAAATAAATTGAAAATAAGGCAATAAATCATTTTACTTAAACTGCACATTTTAGAAAAAAAATAATAATAATAGTTGTCAATTTTATTAATTTAACAAATCAGAAATCTGAAGACCACCTTGATACATCACGTCAGGTTTCTTTTCCTAACTTAAAAAAGACATGATGCCCCTTAAAGTCCTATTTTTTTAGATGGTTGGTATGGAATAAGAAACATATTTTAATTTTCATAACTCCAATCTCCTCCGTTTTTATATTATCCTTTCCCTATATATTAAAGTCTTTGCAACATGCAACCATGTTTCGGAGACCCCTTCAATTAGGCCAGCTTATCTGATGTATCTCTTACATCTCTCTGACTTCATATGATATCAATTTTTAATAAAATTCCCCACACCCCTAGAGCCACGACACTTGAGCAGCAGTCGGCTAAAAAATGATTCGTAATAATAAACTGTTAAAGAATCATCATAATCGCCTTCTATGTGCAACAGTGGCAGAACCACCACCGGAATAGGAATCGGAATCCAAGTCGGAATCGGGGCAGGGAATTGCTCTGGGGCACCCTCATATCGCCGGCTGGTTGAACTCAATCAAATAGCTCGGCCTAATAAGCCAGTGGCTGCATATGCCAGTTTATTAGATACAAATTCTTTGGATTTTCCTCCCTCCCCCTGCGGGAAATAGATGTCGACCATTTTGCAGCTGGGAGGTAGTTGCTCTATTTTGGGTTCGATTTGGGTGCGCGGCAAGGGGTTGCTGTATTAAGGATCGCCATGTGTAGCCATTTTTTGAGATTCTATATTTTTTTGTTCACTGCCGAGTGCGCTTTGATTCTGGCACAGGACTAACCCCTATAAAGGACTTGATTCAAGTGCGCAAAAAATAAAAAGTATACAAAAAGGGAAGTCGCAACACATGAGGAGTCCTCCTCCGGGTCGGGGTTCGTTCGCCTGAAAAACCCCGCAATTAAGTCTGCGTTTATGTAGTTTCAACTTGCCCCGCGGCTCGAAGGGAAATCACTCCCCTCACACACACACACACACACACAGTAACTTTGTGTTTATTATGCCTAATTGCTGTTACTCCATCATCATCGTCATCACCACCGTCATTATCCTTGTGCGCTTTTGTCTGCGCTCCTTTTGCAGCTGCCTTCATTTTGCTTGAGCTCTTTGTCCTTTTTTTATTTCCCATTTTAACGTCCCACATGGCGCATGCTTGATATTCCATTCGAGGTAAGTTCCTTCGAGCCACTTGCATGCTTAGATATTTGCATTATTTGCCACTTTTTGCGGCAATTGCTCTAAAAATAATTTCAAAGCTCGTTAGGGGTTTTCCCTTCTTTCGTTTCTCATTTGGCTTCTGCCTTTTTCATGTGGCGAAAATTGTTAGTTTCCGGACGAGCACCAGAAACTTGCTCAACTGTGCACAGTGGGCGACATTATTTCGTATTTATAGTGGCATTCGCAGGAGTAACAACTCTGGAAGGGTTACAAAAAAGCCTTGCTGAAGGATCTCCCAGGGGCAACACATGTGAACATCGCAAACAGCGGGACTCTTCGTCCTCGAGTTCGAATTTAACTTGTTTCGCAATTGGATAAGTCGGCAAGTATTCAGTTTGAATGGGAAGGAAAAATTAATAGAGCCATATAAAGTAGGGACCGAGGGCTTGATTTTATTTTTAATTGAGATTTTGAGGCTATAAATTATAGTGAATAACCTCGAATTATTCACACATTAAAAAAGAGCAGTTTTATAAATAATATATTTAGCCAGCATCTTAAATAGAAATTCCCAAGATCAAGTGGTTATTGATTGATGTTTGTGATATATTCTATATTTAAAATATTCTATTCTAATCTATATTTTAAATATTATATTAATATATATTGACTATACTAAGAGAGAAACCTCTTTAAATTTCAAGTATGTCCCACATTTTAATTTCCTATTTCCGGTTTTGTTTCTGAATTATTGCAGATGGTTTTAAAAATGTATGGAAAATTAAATACAGTTTCTTGAATTAATGTGAACGGGCATATTAGACATCAGATCATATAAAATAAAAATATTAAGTATATATATTAAATATAATAATTAATAATTTAAAGAAATAATAATTAAATCATTACATTCGGTTTTTTGAGATCCCTTTTTAAGTATGCTAAAATATATTATATATAAATTATATATTTTATATAAATTTGTATAATAATATAAATACATTGTCGTACTTTCAACACCGATTCCTGTAGACTCTTTAGATTTTTTGTAATAAATCCCACCTAGCTTCCTTATTTACCCGAAGCAAATTCCACTTGGCTCACTCAAAGCCTTGCCCGTGGAAATCATTTAAATAAAGATTACCCACATGCGAGGCCCTCTTCCAGGCCAGACAGAGGTCGATGAAAAGTAAATTATAGTTCGCAATGGCATTTGGGGGGCGGCTCCGCAGACTTGGCGGCAAATTACGTGGCCGTAAATGGGGAATTTATTTTTAAAACCGAGAAGAACATCGCCTGAGTCGGACGGGGGCCTAGGTTGGGGCCAGCTCCAAGCCGATGATTGCACATTTGAAGGCGAAGCCGAGGAAACAAAATGGCGGAATTGCGAGAGTGTGCCTGTGTGTGAGTGTGTGTGCCTGTGTGTGTGTGTGTGTGTGTGTGTGTGCGGGTAATTTGCGTGTGCGCTGATCATTTGACAAGCGAGGACAAAAACAACAGCAACTGGAAGGGAATCTGCTGGGCGGATAAATCAACCCCGCCATGAGCAGTCCGTGGAGTCGGAGTCTACGGGTTCCATGGACTCCCTGGAACTCCGATTTATGGGCAGCCGGGGGTAGCTGTAGCTGCAGCATTGCGTCAATATTTGCCCTGGTCATGTAAACACTTTTAATAGGCTGTTTATCAGCTAGTTTGCCGCGATGTATCTCCCAGATACTTGACAGCTGTTGCAATTTACGCTCGAACAGAGATTTCCGCCTTATTTGGCTTTCGGCTTGCGGCATCCGAGATTTCCCTTGAATGTATCTTCCAGATACTTATTCCCGTGTTTGCCCAGCGCAAATAGTTTTGGGCCACCAATTTATTTGCCGTTTGTCAGTTTGCTTTTAATTGAAAATTACATTTTTCCAAAACAAATTCCCCCCGAGCCGGAGCCACAAAGGGAAATATTTGCTCTGCTTAATGAGGTTGAAAGTGGGTGGCAATGGACCTGATATAGAAATTATCTGGGGATTAGTTAATAGGTAAAACCGGAAAAAAGTTATGGCCGCCGGTTAGTTCTTGTGATGATTACAAATATTTGTCTTAAATGATAAAGGAGTAAGTTGGGGCTGGGTTTTATTTATGACATACTTGGAAAGGATTCGAGTATAATAATATTATGTTTTTTTTTGTCTACCTAATCTTTAAGTTGAAAAAAAAACCCTATATTTGCTGACTTTTAAATTTAAGTTATCAATAATTAAATTTATAATTTTTTAGAACATTGAAATTGCCAAATCTATGAGTTGTTTTTAAACTTATTAAATTTATTTTTGTTGTTGTTGATAAGGAATTTGTCAAGAAATAATTCATAATTTTCACCACTGATTGTGAAATTTATGGGAAATAAAAAAGCAATAAAAATGTAGCATGATACGGCTTATACTTTATGATTAATCAAGAATCAGAAACAATAAGCCAATAAATAAGATTATTAATCTTCATATTAAATATTTTAAGACTCTCAAAGTAGTAGGATATTTAAAAGTAAAATAAAGGATAAAATTCTCTGTATTCTATATTAGAAATACTCCTTTTAGCATACAAATTTTCCACAAACATTTTAATTTAAAAACTTAAGCCGCAAGAAGGATCATTCTATTTAAATTTTAAAAATAATAGTTGTAATATATTGCATTTAAAATATTGCAATTTTATTGCAATAAGAGTCCTACAAAATAAATGTTAACACTTTCAACCCTTGCGGGAATCGAACCCGCGACCTTTAGATTAGAAATCCAACGCGCTATCCACTGCGCTAAAGGGTCCCACGGAATTCGCCCGACTTAAAACCCCACAAAGAGTGCCTGAGTTGCGAATTCGAAAATCGAAGATGAAATATTTTGCAAAATTGTGAAATCTCTTATTTGTTTACTGCGGTTTGCATTTATTGCGAGAGAGCTCTCGGCAAACATGGGACAGCTATTTAAATATTTCCCAAGCATTTGCTTCAATTATTTATAGAGCTCGTGGATTGCATAAAAAAGTGTGTTCTTGGGTTAAAAAGAAGATGCATATATTGTCGCCGCTGGGGGGTAGTCTGTTTTGTTGTTTTTTGGGTTAATCGATAGATCGTCCGATGGAGATAAACCTTTCAAGGAGTTACTTACCCCGTCGAAGTATCCTTCCCTCGGCTGACTCCTGCTGGGGGCATTCAAGTGCTCAATTTGGTTACTTTCGCTCCCGGCCTCAGAGTTTTTCGCTTTCTTATCGACCCGCTGCGATCTTCATGCGCTTTTAGCTAATAAAGGGGTGGAGGTTGGATTTTTTGAATAGGGGTAGCTGTAGGGCTTCGTCGGTGGTTGGAGGATTTCCTCTCGTGACTCCCGACAATTACTCAACTCGCCAGCCGTGGCCGCTGTTGCTACTTTCAGTTTGTTAACGAATTAATCAAATTGAACCAGAACAGGACCAGACACCCCCTCTTAACCCCTGACAGCCCTAAATAGAGTTATCGTGGAAATGGTGAAAATTTACCCATTTACAGTCCTGGCGATTTTTTATCTCTGCCCTTTCGTTTTCGTCCATTGAAAGTGTCCCCTTGGTCCTGGGGGGCGTTTTCTCACTTGTTCGGCATTGTCCTTCTACGTGATTTATCTACGCCTTCCGACGGTTTTATTTCGGTCCGAAAAAGGACTATTACATCGACCTACGTACGTACGCCGTGCGCTGTCCTGGGGAGGCGAATTATGCAAAGTATTTCTGGTCGCCGCTGCCGGTTGCACTCGAAGCGGATATTAAATTTTATTGCTCATGTTGCCATGGAGCAACTCCGCTCCTGCGGAGAGGTGGAGTCGGACCGGTTAGCCCATTGAGCACTGAAGTGACTGCCCGGTCAATTAGTCTGAAATAATCGGACTGCGGAATGTGTGTGCATTTTTCCTTGGGGAAAGGTTTGAAGGCAGCTAAGGAGAGTTTAAGAAATAAATAGATATTAAGTGAATATGAGGTGAAAACTGAAAACTATATAATAAAAACCATTAGGATGTTTCTAAGGTAAACACATCATTTAAAACAAGAGTTAGTCTGAATTTAAACCACAAATTGTTTAATTAAATGTGTGATGAAGTTTTAGATATATATCTAACAAAAGTTTTTTTTTATAATTTATTTAGAAACAAACAAGAGTTTAACGACGAATAGGAATATGTACGACATTTATCGAACATTTAATTATTGACCAAATTATGCTACCAAGAAGACCTTAAAGTTACGCATTTTTGTGTCGTTAAATTAATATTTTTAATACTAATGTTTTTGTAAAAATCAGAGTAAAAAATGACCATAAATAAGCCAAAACTGCCCCAATCGCAATTCGGAAAGCTTTTCTATATTGGTTTTTATTGGCTTAATTTATATGCATAATTACCTTAGAAATATAGAACAATTCATTTTTTGCCAATTTTTGAAAATTTTAATGATGTAACCCCTTAAAAAATTTTGAAAAATTGGCAAAAATTTTATTTCTGGTTTTGTTTCATATTTTATTTCTAAATAATTAAGATTTTAACGACGAATCGGAATATGCATGACATTTGGCGAATATTTAATTATTGGCTAAACTATGCTCTCGAGAAGTCTCTAAAGTTACGAATTTTTGGGTCGTTAAATAAGTATTTTTATACCCTGATTATTTTTGGAAAAATCAGAATTAAAATAACCATAACTAAGCCAAAACAGCCAATATAATTATATAATATATATGTAATATGTAATGCTGCTATTACCATTAGGGAAAATTGCATAAATAAAAATATAGAATACAAATCTTATTCATAATAATCCAAAAATTCAAATGAATAAAAAGAAAGTGTATTAAGGAATCATCTCCACAACCCATCCCATAAAATATTTCTTAGAATTCTTTCCCCAATCCTCGCAATCTTCCGAAGCCACTAGAGTCACCTTTAGAGGGATCCTTCCTAGACGAAGTCCTCTAAGAGGCCGACATCCTGTCGCCTACTCGCATTACAGGCAAGCTGGCACGAGCCAAATTATAATGCAAAAATCGTCGTCAGCGCCAACATTATCGTGATTATCGTCAGCGTTGATGGAAGAAAAGCGCACATAACCGGCAATTAATGAGCAGTTGTTCTGCGAGGACAATGGCAGGACCAGAGGACTTCGACTGACAGCCGGAATAAAGGGAATTCAAGTCGCCAGGAGAGGGAGTCTTCAGAAAATAAATACCAAAACCTATGCATTTGATTCGTACGATTTCGCTTTCGCTTGCGGAATATAATTAACCGGAAGCGCGGCACACGCGCCAGGACGAAAAACAGGACTCGAACAGGATGATCGGCACACCGACGCAGGATCGGCATATAGCAGGATCGCGTGTCAACAACCGTAGAAAGAAAAAGCACTTCCGCCGAAAGCGAAATCAAATGTCAGGCCAGAACAGGAAAAAAAACGAACAACGCCCCGCAGGAGCAACCGGTTTCTGGGCAGGATAATCAAGGCTAGAGAGGATCATACACAATGAGAAATGAGTTCGTAAACTTAAACTAATTTAAACTATTTTTTGAGGGTTTCTAAAAATAGTAAAATATTTATCAATTGCCACATATTCCCTTCTTGTTTTGTATTATGATTATATAGTGTTTAGTAATCAAGGATAATCAAGGCTAGAGAGGATCACACACAAAGAGAAATAAGTTCGTAAACTTCAATTAATTTATACTATTTTTTGAGGGTTTCTTGGAAATAGTAAAAAGAATTTATCAATTGCCACATATTCCCTTCTTGTTTTCTATTATGATTATATAGTGTACATTATATTAGAATTTCTCCCCGTGTAATAATGATGTTCATTCGACATTCAAAGCCCTGGCAAACACGTTGCTCGATTATCCTTTTCTGCCCACTTCAAGGAGCGAGATTCTCCGCCGGCAGCTGCCGCCCGAGGGATCTAAGGAGGGAAAGGAATCTCGATCTTGGTGGCTGGAACAATTGTTCGACTGCGCACATTGCTTCCTGTCGTCCTGCGAGCCACCGGAAGGATCAGCGCCGCCGTCCTCGAGGGTTGCTCCTTGCCCCAGGACCTCCGTCTCCTTGGGCCACAACTCCTACTGCCTGATCCTAGAGCAGTTCGTACTTTTTGGAGGCGTGCTCGCTGGTGTGTGTCGCATATGTAGCAATTAACATGCTTCGGCGTCTCCTGTCGCAGGACATGTGCAAATACTACCCGCATGTCCTTGAGCGCGTGCCTCGCGCGTCCTTACGACAGAACCGGGCGTCTTCCAGGGGGCGTAGCGCCTGCTGCAATTCGCTCCTTGAGCCGCTGCGTCATCCGATCCTCGGTATCCTTTGTGATTCGGCAGCCGCCCAGATTGAAGGAGGTGTGGTTTGTGATGGCATGGAATTATTATTAGGTGCAGCTGCCTCTCTATATGTTTAATGAACTTCTTATGAGGGGAAAAAGTACAGAGAGGTGAACACCTTGGCAGGAATGCCTTCAATTAAATTGAGTCCTTTTGGGAGTAACACAAAGAAATCCTCTTCAAATATCCTTTATTTATGTGACTATTATGGGAGTAAATAAGAAGGATGATGTTTTTTTTAAGCATTTATGGAATCATATTCAGCTTTTTAAATATATATTTTTCTGAATCTCTTTTAAAATTATTAGAAATTTTACTTTAAATAAATAGTCCTTTATTAAGTGAAATTTCAGTACTTACTTAAAATATAATGAATATTTTATGTGACTATTATGGGAGAAAATATTAGAGGATGAATGCTTTTTTAAACATTTATGGAATTATTTTCAGCTTTCTTTTTTTCTTAATCATTTTTAAAACCATTTAAAATTTTACTTTAAATATATATTCTAGAACTTTATTATGTGAAATTGTTTGAGTACTTATTTAAAATATAATTAATGTCTTTAGAGTTAGAAATATTATAAATTGGCAGCGCATTACTCTTATATATTGTAATCAGTGACA
The DNA here is from genome assembly GCA_008042775.1 of Drosophila pectinifera. NCBI lineage: Eukaryota > Metazoa > Arthropoda > Insecta > Diptera > Drosophilidae > Drosophila > Drosophila pectinifera. The sequence continues at coordinate 25,459 of VNKC01001241.1, read as the reverse complement.
TCATAAAAGAGTTTTCTATAAAAAAAGGCTTGATAATTAAAATTTCTACTTATTTATTATGCAAACAAATTATTATTATGACTCCCTAAAAAATATAAAGATCATACCTTTTGAAAACTATATTTATAATATATAAAAATATATATAAATATTGATTGAAAATATACAAATACTTCTACTGAAGTTGATAATGATTAGATTGATTAAATTGAATTAGGAAATCATTTAATTATTTTAATTTTATCCCAGCTACAAATAAATACTTTATAATCCCATCAGCACTTAAGGAGAAACAAGCCCTAATCCGATTTGCCTTCACTTCCAATCTGTCATAACCATTTAGTTGCCACTTCCCCTGCGCCTAAGCTAATTACCTTATTACACATTTATCCCTTTTTTAACGCCGCTTGCCCTTTTCCCCTAAGGACGCGAGAGCCCTAATACAATATTTAACTATCGTGTCGCAGGAAGATAAATATTTCTCCCACGGGCAAGGACAAGTCATAATAGCCAATGAAACACTTTCCGGCTGATTAGCATAAGGATATGAAAAATGCTCCGCTGTTCGCTGGAAAATTGGTGGCCGTGTGCCGCCGCTTCCTGTCATAAAAAGCAACAACGCCAACTAGTTGTGACACTTCCCCCTAATTTTTAAGGCAGGTTCAAGGGTTGCACACGAAAATAAATACAAAAAGTTAAGCGCGTGTCAACGTTTTGGGCGGGAAATTATTAACATGCTCGTTGGCCACACCTTACCGGAGGAAGCCTCCCCGTTTAACCTGCGGTTAAGCGTATTGTGCAACATTGTGACATCCTGCATCCAGGACTGGACACGTGACCCTGGGAAATACAATTATAATTGCAACAAATTGAACGCCGGCGGTGGCACGCGTCCATATTAGCCCATCTTCCGGTGGCTCGAAAACAGATTGTTTGGGTGAGGTGACTTGGCCACTGTTTTTTGTTTTTCCCTCGTCTCTCGAATTTCCCATTAGCTGTGTGCTTTTCTCCTCAATGTTCGACTTCCTTTTGACTTGATTTATTGGCTTTTACTTATTTCCGGTCTTGTCCAAGGCTTCCGGCGTCCTTGGGACACTTTGAGGGCAATTTTGCTTGAGCACTTATTATTGGCTTTCTTTGGAGGACAGTTTTTTGTGGCTGTCACATGAAGACCATTAAATGGCTAATATAGTATAATTACTATAAAGAATTTGTTTATTTATTTATTTATTTTATGGCCATAACTAATTAAACTACCATCGGCAGCTGCCTTTCTGTATATCCCATGATAAAATCTGCCAATTTTCCCTAACCAAAATCTACTCTCATGGGAGGTCTCCTAAACTATTTTTGCATAGGCAAATTTTGCATAATTTCAAATAATAGCAGGATTTCCATCAAGGACCTACTGCAGCTGTGATTATCTAACGTTTTGTTTCGGGTTTGCCGCAGAAATTAACCGCAATTTGGAAATTACGCTTATCAGAGATCATCATTGAACAACATTGAACGGGGAACATTGCTGTTGGCCAGCTGAAAAATCAAAACAATGAAATGATTTAGCCAGGAGTGGAAACGCTTAAGGGATTCCAGCAGTAATTTGTGCTAATTTGGGTGCGGGTCCGGCCAAGAAACAGAGATCCCGACGCACAAAAGAGGAGCTGCAGTGGCGGAAAAGGATTTATGTTTGCCGCTGGCTAATAACCCATCAAAATATAGTGGAAACATGTCAAAATACTGTCAATACATATCCCGAATCCCCTGCACTTGTGCTACAATTGTTCTCTGGAGAGGGAACAGGGAACCAGTAGGCTTCCCTGCTTTGAAAAGGACCGACAATGCCCCTGGCTACCTAGACCTGCATCCTTGTGCCATAATCTCTGAGTGTGGTTGTGGCCATTGTATCGGATCGTCCGGGAAGCGGTCCCGCGGGAGAGGTTCCTGGCCAGGATTATACCTGTAATTTGGCCCGCTTAGATGCTTAATTGTGCCTAAATGTATGCATAGCTTATAAAATATTTGCCTTAAATATTTTGGTTAAATCATGAAAGGGTACAAAACACTCTCGGCAATATACTTGTCTATATCCAGGTGAGGGAATGTAAGAAGCAAAAATGTGTGAGCTGGCATATCCTTGAGAGAGAACTGGCATAGCCTGAGGTGAATGTAGTATTCACTAGAGAAATTATGTTTGGGAAAGGTATTTATTTTAATATTTAGGGATAAGAAGGGAATATATAGTTCTATATTTTCTTGATCTGACAGTGGTTCTTCTTAAGTGCTTTGAACTTTGTTTCGGATTGGTGTTTTTGTCCTAACACCCACTAAATATAAATATAATTTAAGTTAGAGTTACAGATGTACACCAATTTATTTTCTGATTAATATTTCCAAATAATTATCTTCTTAACCCTGACATTTGCCCAAATGAGCTCAACAACTTGCCGGAAACTCTACAGATTTAGAGATTTCCCATTAATAGATCCATCCCTATGAAACACCAGGAAACCCCAGGAAACCCATCGTTTCCAATCCACTTAACAGGCTCCCAAACAAAACCGAAATTCGCCATGAATGCTTCTTCACAGTCAATTTCGCTAATAAATGTGTTTTGCCAATGCTGGCGAAAAATAATTCCGCCACCCCCCTTTGATATTTAATTTCCCTCGCCTAAGCCGCAATTTCCGGTGACACCCACCGCAAGCAGCAGCAGCAGAAGGCAACGCCCCCAACAGACATCAAATCATTCGAATTCGAAGCTGTCAAAATGCAGGCGACAAAGGGGAATTATGACAGCAGGGAGGAGTACGGCAGGGGGGTGTGCGTGGGGTGTGTGTGAATACCATGGGAGTATGTGCGACAAAATGCCAGCATACGCATCGAAAGCCAATTAGGAAAAATATATCTCGCCTCGCAAGCAAAAGGACTTGGAAAGAAAGCCAGAAAGTACAGGGTGGAAAATTGCCCTTAAAAAGTATTACAAATTGTTGAATTAATTTTTATTAAAATTTGCAGAAGTTTCTTTAAATAATTTTTAATAAAAATTATAAGTTCTTTGTTACTAATATTTCTTGTAAAAATTTTAAATGAGTTTTATTTATAAAAAGTATTCCTAAGCTGGGAGAAGAGTTAATTACCAAAACTATTTCAATGCTAACTTAAAAACTCTTTTAAAAAAGCATTTACAAGTATTTTAATAATTAAAAATAAAATGATTTAGACTTTAACAAACATAGGGTAAATTTTTAATTGCAAATTTTTATAAATTATGAATTATTTAATTTATAAATTTTGCTTTAAAAGTAAACATTCTCTTACCAAACCAATTTTCTAAGAAAAATAACATAACAATTTTAGGCAACATAGTGGTAAATAATAAAAACAAAGGTTCTTACAATGGCTCTATAAAAAATATCTATCTATCTATCTATAAACAATTTTTAAAATATTTAATTTTTCCCTAGAATCAGTAATAGTTATAATTTTTTTTTTTAATTTCATATAAAATAATGAAAGCTCTCATTCATTTAAATTTCTTCCTGTGCAGTACCTTAAGCACTTCAAGCGACTAAACACAGACAAAGGAATCCACCGCGCACAGACACACATGCACACATGCATACACAAATACAGTAGTCATCCCCCCACCCCCCAGAAAAAGAGGAAGCCCAGCAAGTGCCAAAAGCTGATTTCACTGTAATTACAATTCACACTCCTTTCGGGGGGTTGGGAGAGGCACGGAATATGGGCTGGTGCTGGTGTTGGTGTTGGTGTTGGGGGTGTTATCCCGGCAAGGGGAAATAAAAACATCCTGTAAATGTGTTCTTTTTGTTTGGCAGCACTTAAGCGATGGCCTCGCCTCCCCCACAGCCACCCCCTCAGTCTTGTTTTCCTCACTTTTTTTTACTAGAGACTGCTGCTGAGGTTGCTGATGATGATGAGTTGGTAGCAGCATCAAAACCCGCAGAACAGACACACCCACCAGGAAAAAGGGGGAGAGAAACCTCCTTCTAGCACTCAAAAAAAAGAGGAGATAAATTGCATATTATAGGTATAAAGTAAGCTAGGATTTTATAAATTTTATTTAATGAAAGTTTAAAGCTTAGCAATTTTTATTTAATTAAGAAAGAAGGGAAATATAAAATACCTATTTAAGCATTCGATTTATAAACCTTCATTAATATTTTTTAAAGATGCAAATGCTTGGCTTAAATCACAGTTAAATAATAATTTTGCAAGCCTAAAATATATTTATAAATATTTAAATTCTTATAAAATTTCCTAGTAATATTTTCTGCGAGTGACTGGTGGATTTTCCACCTACCTCGTGGGCGTTGAACGCGTGTCGGGCGTACTACCACTGAATAAACAAAGACAGCCTTGGGTTGGTTGCGGCTCACCCGATCCCTGGGGATGCTGGGATGCTGGGGTGGCAGGCGGGCAATAGAAATGTCACAAACAAACCGATTAAACAAGTACTTGCCAAACAAACACCCACAAAAAACCACCGACACCGCCCAGGAGCAGAATCAAAGCAGCGATTCCGAGGCGAAGCCCTAAAACCGAATCAAACAATAACCGAAAAGTTTCCGAGGGTGACGACCACAAAGCATCCCCTCCAGAAAACTTACAAACCAGAAGCAACCCTTTTGGGAGGCTGAAATACCCGAAATGTCCTTCCGATTAGGTTGATGGTGACATCGTTTTGTGGGTCACGCGACTCCATTCGGTTCCCATCTTTTTTTTGGCTCTGGCAATCTGCTAAATATGCTATGGCCTGCTTAAGCCTATTAGTGTCAATTAGAAAATTATTGCTAAAGGGATTTCTCTATTTAAAGTTTAGAACGCGGAGTGGGCTAAGTGTCAACTGCATGTTTTGCTGTTTAAGTTTCGGGATGCGATTTGTCGGTCAACTGGTTATCCTGCAGGATAATAAATTGGTCAATTTGTAAAGCCTAAGCAATAATTGGTGGGAACAAATGATTATTTGCTGGAGGTGAGAAATAAATTAGGCCTGTCAACAGCAGAGTAAAAAAGTTGGACTCTGAAACTAGGAGGAATTTTCTAATAATTAACTCTTAAGATAAAATAAAGAAATGCTTCTCTAATTTACGTTATATTATGGGCTTGATTTAGCTCCAATTTGTTCAGCCAAACTTCTCAGAACTTCCAGCACACTTTCTTTATTGAAATCTCCCTTAAAACAATTAAACAATTGCCTACTCTAGCCATCGTCTCACCTCAGAAAAAATAAAGAAAACCCAGAACCAGACAGGACTCTGCTCACATGCATTCCCAGGCCGGCCTAATTTGTGGGTGTTATGGGGAATTAACCTCTTAATGAACTAATTTACTCAAGATTAAGGTGGCAAACAAAGGAGGCGGCCGCAGCTAATTGTAAAAAAACAGAGCGAGACGGCCAGATCGAAGCCTAGAAAAGGACGAAGGCACTGGGTTTCGGGTAGGAGAGATCCTGGATCTCAGATAGGAACCTAGCAAATTGCCAAGGCGGTTAATCTATTTAAACGCGCCAAATACGCGCGACACAAAGGTAAATCGCCGAAAGCAGGGGAATGTATATGGTCGAGTGCACAGATTTAGGGATATAGCGGATCAAAGGACTCTCTCTACAGGGCCAAAAGAGGAAATCCGTCTATGGCCGGCAGCAGAACAAAGGCCGAAACTCGTCTAATTGCGCGCCTATGAAGGAAGCGAAGAATCCGCCGAACAGAAGACTCCGAGTGAAGAACGCAGAGTCCTCGTATGGGACGGAACCTGCCAATTGTTTGGGAACATCCCTTAATCTGTGTCGGTAATCGGTAATCGGCGAAAATCGCAGGACTCGACGCACAAAGCAGCCGAACGGACGAGCGGCCGAGCGGCCGAGATCCTTTTGAACTTTTGCTTGGGCGCAAAAGAAGGTTAGCTAAATATTATTATAAACCTACGGAACCGTAACCCACATAAACAAAGTTTATGCACTCAAAAAAACGTGGAACTTGTTTCGTTAAAATATAAATGTATTATGTATTTTAAAATATAAGTGTTTAATATTTCAATAGATTAACGATTTATATAGTCAGTTTTATACTCTTTAAATGTTAAGGGCTTATATTACATTATTTGTATTATTATTATTATTATTATTAGGGTATAATAATACAGGTTTAACGACCCAAAAATTCATATACTTTGAGGACTTCTTTAGAGCATAATTTGGCCAATAATTAAATATTCGCTAAATGCCGTACATATTTCGATTCGCAGTTAAAATCTTAATTATTTAAGCATAAAATATTTAACAAAATACGAAATAAAATTTTGGCCAATTTTTCAAAATTTTATAAGGGGTTACATCAATAAAATTTTCAAAAATTGGCAAAAAATTAATTGTTATATATTTCCAAAGAAATTATGCAGATTAATTAAGCTAATAAAAACCAATATAGAAGAGCTTTCCGAATTGAGATTGGGGCAGTTTTGGCTTATATATGGTTATTTTTTACTCAGACTTTTCCAAAAAAATTAGGGTTAAAAATATTAATTTAACGACACAAAAATGCGTAACTTTAAGGACTTCTCAAGAGCATAATTTGGCCAATAATTAAATATTGGCTAAATGCCGTACATATTTCGAATCACTGCTAAAATCTTAGTTATTTAGAAATAAAATATTTAACAAAATCAGATATAAAATTTTTGTGAATTTTTCAAAATTTTATTTCATTAAAATTTTTAAAAATTGACAAAAAATGAATTTTTTTATTTTTTTAAAGTAATTATGCAGATTAATTAAGCAATTAAAAACCAATATAGAAAAGCTTTCCGAATTGATATTAGGGCTGTTTTAGCTCAGTTATGGTTATTTTTAACTCTGATTTTTCAAAAAATAATCAGGGTATAAAAATACTGCTTGTGTAGTTATTTTTCCCAGTGCACCTGCTTACGCATGTGCCTGTGTGTTGTTTACTCTTGAATGAACTGAAAACATTTCAATTTGACAATCGTAATGGAGGCAAGGATGCTGAAGCCGCTCAGCGCTAATATAGGCGATTTAGGGGATTACATCAATTGTAAAATTGGTCAAACACCGCAATTGTTTCACCCCGCAAATCGGATATTCCGCTGCCCCGGGATACGCACTCGCTCCTCACCCACACAGATGCGCCCGAGGACGATGGGCGCATACAAAGGAGCGCAGAGGACGAATTCTCGGGGCAGCTGTTGAGTTTCCCTTTGAGAGCCTCTCGTCGTCGGCCATTGTCCAGCGCTGCTCTTCGTCCTAGTTACACATATGCATATGCGAAGGACCTTTCCATCCGTATCTCAGGGCTACACAGGACCCCTCGTTCAATGCCTTGTAATCGCTCCTGGCTTACCACAGATTATGCAAGCCGCTCCTTCCCTGGGAACCCAATTTCCATCGCCATTGAATCGCTTTCTCGGAAAAATGGCAAAACTCTGCCAAATCTCTGCTGCAATCTGGCATCAGCCCAAAGTCCAGTTCCGGCGGGGAGGTGTAAATCTTCAATTTTAAGGTTAATTTCCCGATGAGGTGCGAGAACTGCGAAGCGTTTTATTGGTTTAGTAGAGCAGTCAGGAGGCGTAATTGGAGGACTAGTCCTAGATTAAAGCTGTGTGAGGTAGGATGCAGGGAAAAATACTGAAGAGAGGGATACGTTCTATGAAAAAATATAGATCTTACTACTACTTTATAATCAAAGGTATACAGCAGAGAGTTTCTAAGATATATACAAAAATGCATGTAGTGTCCTTAATAACGGAAGATTTGTCTCTTCTATAGTTTCAACTGAAATAAATATGAATAGAGTTATCTGCTATTTAAGACTTTCCTAAATCTGACATTAATTTTATTAAATTTTTAAAGGGATTTCATATTATTTAATTATTTAAGAGAGATTCGAGATTTAGTTAATAATTTATATGATTAACTAGGTTCCTTATAATTGATATGTATCATAAATTTCTTAATACATCTAATAATAAAACAACAGCGTTTAAAAATATCCATAAGTATCAATAATACAAGGGGTAAAAGTAAAGTGAAAAATATATAACTAACTTTTTTTACCAACTAACTATTTATAAATTAATTTTATCGAAGTACATCCATTTCCTTTCACAAGAATCCCAGCCAAATTTAATTATTTTTTATAAAAAAAAGTGATGAAAAATAATTTAAAAAAAAAACACCAAAATAAGAGCAAACCATTTTCCAAACTCATTAAAAATTATTAAAAAAAAGAAAATCAGCAAAAAAGAACAAACAACAACTAGCAGAGCTTGCAATCTGTTCCCCTCTCGCTCTAAAGCACACTGTGCGATTCCATTTGCACTCGGCACTATTTGCATCTCTGTTTCTCTACTCTGCTCTCTCTTTCTGCGTTTGCACCTTTATTTTATATTTTATTTTTGCACATTTTGCTGGATTTTCAAGTTCTTTTTGTTTTTGTTTAGTTTAGTTCGTTCTGCTCTGCATTTACAGTTAGTCCACTCTCTGACCGTCCCCTTTCACCTCTGTGTGCATCCTATTCGCCCCCTCCACCCTCCTCCTTCTTTGTGCAGCCTCTCGCTTTTGAGTGTTTGAGTGTGTGTGTTTGGTCATGCTTGCATGGCCTTTGAATGGAAAGCGAACAGAGGTGAAAAGCAGAGGGAGCAGAGAGATAGCGGGAGAGATTAGGTAAATAAAGAGGAGAGGAGAATGGCAGGGATACACCGTAAAAACTAATATTTTAATTAAACCTAAAATAGTGAATATTAAAAAAATGTTAACGGTTAAGTAAATTAATTTCAAAAAGTGCTAATAAAAAAGTTAATTCAAACTTACTTGCAGTTTTGTATAGATAGGAGAACAATTATTTTTTGTTACTTATAAATCATTGTCATTAATATACTGTGACACCAAGAAAATAATATTAAATAAATATTTAAGTTTGATATTAATATTTTCTTCTAAATTTCGATGGGAACTTAAAATTCATTTCATTTTGATTAGTGTATCAAAGCTGCATAGGCCGTTGTCGTTTTGTTTGTTGAATGTCCAGTTTGTTGTTGTTTGTTTTGCTATTTTCCCGTTGTTGCTGCCTTTTTCCATTGCATTTATTTATTCAACTAAATGCAGATTGCACATTTTTGCATGCAGCGTTCACTTTGCTTTTAGTTAATCACCATTTTGCTGCTGTTTATGCTCGGAGCCCATTGGGTTCAAGGGTAGGGGGAGGAATATCCGACCCTATAAAGTATGTATATTCTGGATCAGCTTCACCAGGAGCGTCGATCTAGTCATGTGCGTCTGTCCAGAAGCAATAACCTTTATGGGAATATTTCTAAGACGGATATAGGTTATTAGAATACGAATTTTGATACATTCTTAATAAAATACTCCGTTATAGTTATTTCCCATTTTCTCAGACCTAATCTAAAAGCATTCACTATAAGTTTCAAACTCTTACCTCTACCTCAACCTCTTCCTTGCCAACAAGGATATCTTATCAACAATGAGCCGCTATTTACATATCGATTTCCCCACACAAACCTCTTACAATGAGCGCAACTTACCTGAGAATGCAATGGAAATGGCGGCCAGGTCCTTTCAAGGATCCCGCCTTGCCTCCTTGTCCCGCCGCTTCCGTCCGCAGTCCCTGAAGAGTTGTGCTTTTGTGCGATTCCGTAGAGCTGCAACTGCTCAACTCCAGCAAAAGCAGCAGCAACGGCAGCAGCAGCAGCGATGTGCATTGCAATGCCGAGGGAAGGCAAGAGGTCCTAGGACTGAAGTCCTAACTGGTCCTGGCACAGGCGGAGGGATGACAAATGCTCCAAAAAGCAAACAAAGTCAAGAAAGCCGCCGCGCCAGAGATATCATCAGAGTGAATATGAGATTATATTTGGACTAGTGCTGGCTTAAAGGAAGAGGGGGATCCCCTACTTTAACGAGCGAAATTGGCTACAGATAGAGATATACTTTGAGAGCATTACGTTCGTTATTATAGACTGTACAAACATCAGAAGGTATCTTTTAAATCTGAGGGTACTAACATCTGCTGGGTTAAAAGTCTCTCGATGAATCCAAAGATACTTGAGCTCATTTCTTGGCTTCTCCTAGAAACGTTTCCTCAATATTCAAGAAATCGATTGTATATTTTAATTTAGCTAACAGATTTTGTGACTTGCTGATTTTAAGCACTGACTTTTGAATTATTTTGCTCTGCACAGAGATACACAGATAGAGAAAATGAAGGCTTTTGGGGTAGGGAGTCGGTGGATTCAGAGAATCCTGTGCCCGCTGGCAGGCTAAAGGTGAGCAAACAAAGACGCTTATAAAACGAAATGCCAAAACGACAATTGAAACGCCCAACAAAAGGCAAGAGCTGTCCGAGGGGGAAGGACATCAGGGGGATCAGAGGAGGTCCTGTGTATATGTAGTGAGAAGTCATCTCGTAGGGGAGCCTCATCTGGTGGCTGCCATTTTTTGGCTGCCCCTGCTCATCCTCATCCAAATCAAGTGTGAACGGAATCCGGCCAAAGGATTCTCTCTCGCACTCCGTTATCCTCGCTGGCCATCTATGCCTCTCGCTCTGAATGATGATGAAGCCTCCTCCTCCTCCTTCATCACTCCTTTATGTATCTTCTCCGCCAGGTCTACAGCTCTTCAGCTCTACCTCTATATAAATATTTTAGGGGCGGTCTCTCTCGTCTCGCTCTTTCTCGCTCTCCCTCTCACCCCCGCTCCATGGCCATAATATATTCCAATTCGACATTTTGTCCTTTCATTCATAATGCAGCCGGCGTTGCGTCGCTGCCGCTGTCGGCGTCGGCGTCGGGGATATGCCATCCAATCTGAACACGATGATGAAGTTCTCCTTTTGCCTGCTATCGCTCAATCCATCAATCCATCTCGCTCTGGCACTCGCACTCACCATCTCCCTCTGGCTGCCAGCAAACTACCCTCTCGCTCTGGCAAACTGCAGGACTCTCCTAGGGGTTGATTCACCAAGCAACCCCTCATCGCCCAGCGCTCGACGTGTGTCCTTTTCATATTTCTTAAGGCCCGCACCGCTCGCTATTTGCCTTCATTCCGCTCCGGTCGCTGATCCTGTGCTGAACTCATCCTGAGCGCGCATCCTGTTCTTCGCGTTCTGAAAAAAGAATTTGCATTTAAAAAGCCCTGTCCTTTTTACGAAACAAGTGACAATCAAATAAAAAATAAAAGACAAACGAGAAACTTTAAACCAGCTGAAATTGTGTGTGTTTTGCGAGTGTTTCGGATCTAATCAGTCCGCGGCGAGTGGCAGCCTGCCCCAGGAATTGGATACCCAAATAGGCGGTGCCTAAATATGGTTTACTTTGTACGTATCCTTTATGCATTGGATATTATTTTAGTACATTTAAGCCAACAAAATGCCGGCGGGAACTCGGGTTATTGTTTATAATAAAATCGGGTTTTCGGGGAAGATACTTAGTTGATAATATCTCAGGTTTTTTAGGTGAATTATCATTATTTAATATTTAAATAAATAAAAAATCTTTTGGGAACCTTTAAAAAACTACAAATTAGTGTTTAAAGGTGCTATATCATTTTAAATATAATTTATTCATCTGATAGTTAACCCGCAGTGCAGTTATAGAAACATCTAATCAAAAGGTCCATCAATATTAATTTAGCTTTTCAGTTTTTCTATTATATACGCTAGTTTATATTTATTTATTTAGACCACTTTAACCTTCTTAAATCGTATTTAAACAAATACTTTAACGCAAAGTTGAACACCGAGAAATAGTTATTTGTTTTTTGGTCTTTGAGTAGAGTTTTATAGCTTTATCATTAAAGTTTAAAGTAAATACTATTAAATAGTAAAATGGTAAATAAATAAGTAGTAATACTATTATATTATTATTTATATAATGTACAGAACAGAAGTCACAGATTTATATTAAACTATTACAAGTTTTTTTATTATCTTAATAAAAACAAAAGTGCCAATGGGTTTACCTAATATCAATTTAAATACAACTTTCCAAACAAAGCCCGCTCAACTCAAACTAAGTGGAAGTCTCCAAGAGCCTTGATTAAATGTTATTATTTACTATTAAATAGTAAAATAGTATATATATAAAAAATATATATTATACAATGTACATAACCAAGTCATCCTTATTTGGTTATTAAACTATTCAAGTTCTTTATTATCTTAATAAATTCAAATGTGCCAGTGCCTCATCAATTTAAATACAAATTTCGAAACAAAGCCCGCTCAACTCAAACTAAGTCAAAGTACCCGAGAGCCTTGATTAAATATTATTACCCACACGTTGTTAATAAGCTCGATTCCGCACACACACTCTTCAAGAGCCGAGGACTCTCAAGTGGCCACTGGGGGAACACCAGCCTAAATAATTCGGGTGTTCAAGAGCTTAACTACTTCGGTGTCGGGGATATGTATGAGTGGATAGTGTAAAGTGGCGGGAAAGTTCCGGATTCTGGAGGTCTGACCGTCGCTGCCTCCGGGGTCAGCGTGTGAAATGGGGCCTGCCCCTTTGCTTTTTTTAATAAGATTAAACCGCACTTCGGGAGGGAAACTACTACGTAAAACACAAGATGGAGGGAAGAGTTCCAGAGCCCGAGGCTAGACCCACTGAGGCGTCAAATCAAGTTAATTAAAAGCGGCAAGGAAGTCGTCGGGGAATCGCACCGGATGTCGCACATTAGCCACACTCGAGGGCACATGGAGAAGATGGAGTTGGAGGCCGAGACTGAGACCGGGACCGGGACCGAGTCCAAGACCTCCTCCAGCCGAGTGTAAGCGATTCGATGATAATGTGCAAATAAAGCCAAGACCCGCGCCAAAAATATTCGCAGACTCCGCCGGAGTCTGTGTTATGATTGATGGCAATATGCTGGCGAAAGGATTGAGGCTTTGTTTGGGTTAACCGGAGCGTGAGATGCCGGGGGCCAGCACGGGTTAAGTATGCAAAAATCGGAAATCAATCGGGGAATCTACACACATATATGCAGTATTTATTAAAACGCACTGCGGTTAGTCCTTAATTGCAACCCGCTGGCTGGCCATGAATGATCCTGGGCCAAAAATGTCCTGCCGCTGGGAGCACGCCCTCCGCTGGCGTTTGTTTGTACTCCCCGAAATTGCCAACGCATTAGTTGCACTTGACTGGAGGGGCAATAAGTAATGTGTACAGCCTCAGTCATAATAATAGGTTCAGACCAAAAGAAATAAAAAGGAAGGAGAGAAAACTACTTAGACATGAATTAATTAAAGTTTTTGAATGGTCTAGAAGGCGTGTTAGCTTTAAAAAATGTTAATAGCATTAAGACAAGTTATCTTCTTTATGTTTTAAATTGATCAATTGAAGATATTGTGTAGTTTTTAAATAATGAATATTTCAAATACCTTAAGTGCCAAGAATATGATTATTTTTTGGTGGGAAAAACATTTATGGGGTAGCTACCCTATCGACTTACCCGCCGCTGTGCGGTTCGCTTTAAGCATAAACAATGGAGGCGTATGCTCTCGATTAATTGATAACCCGTTGCTTAGTTTGCATACTCAATTTGACCGGAATATCCTTTGTTCTCCTTGCAGAGTCCGCGTGGCATGCAACCGTGTAGTCCAGCGGGAGAAGTCGCTATGATGCCGCCGTCGAAGAGTCCCGTGATGGAGAGCGCCGCCTCCGACCAGAATCCGAGTCAGCAGAGCCAGCAGAGCCCGGCGGGCAGCGGCGAGCCGAGTGCCGCCAAGCGGGCGTGTCCCCTGAAGTTCTCGATAGCCAAGATCATGGAGCCGGATCACAGGCCCACTCAAGTGGCGCCTCCCCAGCAGCCTCCGCCGCAGCAGCAGCAGCCCCTGCCAGTGCAGGAGCCCTTGGTGCTCATCCAGGAGGATGAGGACGACGAGGATCCCGATATCGATGCCGACTCGGAGCGCTCCTGCAGTCCCATCGAGGTGATCAGCCTGGATCACTCCCCCTCCGCCGTTAACTACGATTCCGCCTTCAAGAAGTATGTACCGGGTGCCTGCTCAGTTCCCAGTTCGTCGGCGGTGGGTTCATCCCCCTCGAGCACGAGCACCGCTGCAGTGCAGCAGTTCGTGAGCTCCCGCCACCAGGAGCTGCTCTCCCAGTACCCCCTGCTCTACTACGCGCCCAATCAACTGATGTGCGCCGCCGCCGCCGCCCAGTACGCGGCTCTGACCGCCCAGCAACAGTCGCTGGCCAGTGCCGCCCACCTGAGCAGCTTCACCGCCTCCCTGAACGCCACGCTGCATCACTCCCAGTCGCTGCGGCGGAATCTGGGGCATCCTCTGGCGGCAGCGGCGGCCGCAGCGGCCGTGGCCCAGTCCCAGGCAGTGCCCAGCAGCCTGCAGCAGAGCCTGGAGAAGTCGCCGGTGGCCCAGAGGACGTCGGCTCAGTCCGGTGGACTGCAGGGCAACAACCTGAAGAGGAAGCGATTGCCGCAGGATCAGGGCGAGGTGACACCACCACCACCGACGGCTGGTGCAGTGGGGGCAGCAGCCCGTTCCCGCTCGCGCTCCCCATCGCCGCAGGGATCCGTGGAGGACAGCAGCCCGGGATCGGCGAGCGGGGGCAAGCCCAAGACCTTCTCGTGCCTGGAGTGCGGCAAGGTGTTCAATGCCCACTACAACCTCACCCGCCACATGCCCGTCCACACCGGAGCCCGGCCCTTTGTGTGCAAGGTGTGCGGCAAGGGGTTCCGGCAGGCCTCCACCCTCTGCCGGCACAAGATCATCCACACCTCCGAGAAGCCGCACAAGTGCCAGACGTGCGGCAAGGCCTTCAACCGATCCTCGACCCTGAACACCCACGCCCGCATCCACGCCGGCTACAAGCCCTTCGTCTGCGAGTACTGCGGCAAGGGATTCCACCAGAAGGGCAACTACAAGAACCACAAGCTGACCCACTCCGGGGAGAAGGCGTACAAGTGCAGCATCTGCAACAAGGCCTTCCACCAGATCTACAACCTCACCTTCCACATGCACACCCACAACGACAAGAAGCCCTACACCTGCCGGGTGTGCGCCAAGGGATTCTGCCGGAACTTCGACCTCAAGAAGCACATGCGGAAGCTCCACGAGATTGGCGGCGATCTGGACGACCTGGACATGCCGCCGGCCTTTGACAGGCGGCGGGAGTACACGCGCCGGGAGCCCCTCTCCTCCGGCGGCTATGGCCAGGCCTCGGGCCAGCTGACCCCGGACTCCAGCTCGGGCAGCCTCTCGCCGCCCATAAATGTGACCACGCCGCCCCTGTCCAGCGGCGAGACGAGCAATCCCGCCTGGCCGCGCTCTTCCGGCTCCCACTATCCCGCCGGTGGGTTCCATCACCTGGCTCCGCCACAGGACTATCCCGGCTCCGCCTTCATGCAGCTCCAGCCGCAGCAGGCGCAGCAGCCACATCCGCAGCAGCATCAGCCGCAGCAGCAGCAGCAGCAGCGGCTCTCGGAGACCTTCATTGCCAAGGTGTTTTGACAGCGATACTATGCGGACAGCTTGAACAGCTCCACGGCGGCATCGACGACCAGCTCCACGGTGACCACCACGACCACGGCCGGGACATCTGCGTCCTCGGCGCTGGCCAGGAGTGACCTCCTGATCGACTGACTGCAGTTCGTGGCAGCGGCAGCCGCTGCAAGCAACCCGAGCTCCGGACAGGACTTGGTTCAGCCCAGGAAGTCCCCCTCGCCGGATCTGGGATGCACGGCCCTCGGCACTGCTGTCAGGGCCTTGAATGGACTCTTCTAGGGAGGAACTCTCCATCCATCTCCAGCCATCTTTCCCCGTAAAACCTCAACAGCCACCAAATGGTTTCAACTTGTGCAATACCCACTCAGCCCACTCAGACGATGATACGATGATCCTGATGATGAAGCTCAACACCTTTCTGTCCCTCTCTGTATATAGTACATCCCTAAGGCGACCCAAGTGTTATCCGTAGTCTATGCTCTATTTAAGCTCTCTGAATGTACTAGATTTAGTCGCAGGATAGTCGCTAGTTAGTCATGAATGTGTATATGTGTACCGCACTGAGATCTGTGTAGACCGCTGACACAGATCCTCGGGAGTGCGCACTTCCGCTCTACGGAGGAGGAATGTTTATTGGGATTCCAGACAACCGAAATACATAGCTTAGTATGTATCTTAGAGTTGTACTAGATATCCCCGTATCTAAGTGTCTGTTTAATCCGATGAAGTACGCGATATTGTCGAGCGAAGAATGCATTGAATTTGTTTAGGACTTAAGTGATATTATTGATAATGTTTAAGCAATAAATCAATTCTTCAATTATTAAAAGGATGCTGGAGTTTCTAATGGGGGAGAGATAGAAAAACAAGAAATTCAACACTTTTAAGAACCATTTTTAAAGGCCTTCCAACTCCTTTAGCCTCCCCATACTTGTATGCAAATAACTGAGCAACGGAGTGGGTCATGTCATTGAGTTTGTCTCCTGCGATCCTTGAGAATGCAAATGCGAATGCGAAACGAAAACAATTATCGCTGCATTACTCGAGTCGCGTTTAATGGGCTCTAAACTGTCGCCACGTCTGCCGCATGACATTTGCAACTTAATTAGTGAGGTCCTGCCCCCTCACTCCCACCTCCACAACATGGTAGAAGGCTCCGCAGGTGGCAGGACCTGGCACACGCCAATCATTTGCATAGTCCTTTGATCTGAGGCTTGGGAAAGGCCAAGGAACAACAGCTCAGCTGCAACTGGGACTCCAGGAATGGGGTCTGTCCTGGCTCCAGACGTTACTCATAAAAATGCAATAGAGTTTCTCTGTTTCTTTTGCAGATGTCCTTAAGATGGCAGTATCTGTGGTGATAATTAATGTGGAAGCCAGAGAAAAATGGGAAATTGTATATTTCATGGACAAGAAGACCATTTTCCTTTGACTTTACAAGGAATAAATGCTCACATTAATAAATAAGGATACCTAAAGCCAAATTAAATATCTATTAATGTATCCATAAATATCTAATATATATTTAATATATTTAATATTATTCCTTTATCATCAATCATATATTATTTGACAGTTCTATATACATACTTGTAAGGCAAGGATAAATATTTATATAAATGCTCACTTTAATAAATAAGGATACCTAAGCCAACTTAAATATCTTTTAATGTATCCATAAATATCTACAATATATTTTATACCATAACTATTATTCCTCGATCATAACCCCCATTTCAATCACATATACTATTTGACAGTTCTATATAAATACTTGTAAGGCGAGGACAAATATTTATATTCATAAGGAAGTCCTGATGTTGTCCTGCTGGCCTCTCGGTGGCCTATTGTAAGGCCCTAATGCCCTCTGCGGGGATGACGCATGTGATGCCCACTTGAGTTGACATTTTTCTTTATTTCCAGCTATATGAATAATTCAAAAACATCAAATCAAATCGAATCGAATATCTAAATGGGAACGAAAAGCGAAATCGAGCAATGCGAAGCATTTGAGTTCTTTTTTATGCAAATAATCAGAGATCCTTTGCGCACTGACGTACAGTGGGCCCTCAGCATATGCTCAAGCACACCGCCCACTGGCAGGACTCCTGGATCCATTCAATTGACACAGAGGACAGTCGCAGCGAGAGGAGGAGGAGCTGTGCCCAATTTTCGGATGACTTTTGACACCGCCTCGCGGCGTTCTTTTGAACCCGATTCCTATCTGCTCCGAAGGCCAACCCCCAATTGTGGAATGAATGTGAATGGTCCTTGAGCCGTTGTCATGTTCCTTTTGATGTTTGCCTTATGCACGCCCAGTCGACCATTCGAGTATCCATCTGCCCAGCCATCCATTCGCCCATATCCAAATCCCAATCCCAGTCCGTACTCCTCAGTCCCCTTCAGTCGGACTGACACAAACTGACTTATTTGGCTAATTGAACGCGGTTGGCCGGCGGTTCCTCGCATTCACGTCAGCCAGATCCCTTCAGGATAACTCGGCGCTTTCCACTTTTCTGCCCGCTTATGCATGACGCCTTGGCACTCCATAGAATCCGCTTTTTTCCGGTCACTCGGACGGATGACATTAATTAAGCTAATTAATGGCTATTGATACGCGGACCAGGCCAAAGTGGGCTCTCCTCCGCGACAGGAAGCTGTTAATGAATGGCCGCCAGGTGAGAAGTTGCCAGAGAGTGTAACAAAAAAGCTTTGACAATGGCAGCTCATCGAGGAGATTGGTTAATTAGGCTCTAATTTTATGCTGAAGACACTAAAACATAATATGTTTCCTATTAAAAACAATTTATATAATTTGAAACTATTGAATATTTTTTTAAATGGGTTTTTATAGAGGCTTATCAGTATTTAAAACCTATTATAACACAAGTATACATTGCATACTTTTAGGCACCTTTTATAATTGGTTTAAAATCCATGCTTTTAATGTTAAATATATAAAATCATCTCCAATGAATTTAAGAATATAATAATACATAATATATATTTAATATATTTATAATAATGAATTGCATACTTTTAGGCACCTTTTATAATTGGATTAAAATCCATGCTTTTAATGTTATATAAATAAAATCATCTCTTATGAATTTAAGACTATAATAATACATAATATATTAAAAAAAAAACTTATTACATACTTTTAGGCACCATTATAATTAGTATAAAACCTATGCTTTTAGTAATACATACTTAAAATCCTTTAACTATTTTTATTCAACAGAAATCAACACAGAATTCGTTTTACTTTTGTTTAGACAAGTTTAAGGTATATGTTAGAAAAGATTTAGAAATCTCTAGAGTTTTCAAACTTATTTTAAAGTTACCTATATAGGTAGGTATTTAATACAATATTTTATTTCACAGAGCAGAGTACCTTTACATTTATAATTCTATGCCTTAATAAATACTTATAGCAGGATTCACCCTCACAAGTAAAAACCCTTCACATTTATATATACCTTTATTTATTGTATTATTTTTTCGCCAAACCATCTTAAGTTTTATTCCAATCACATTAAAAGCAAGTTGTTTCTTTTTCATATTTTTTCTTGGAGTCAACCCCATCAACCTCCAAACTATGATTACAATTTCCGCCATATATGCAGCTCCCATTCGCTGTCCCCGTGAAGGCTGTTTACCCGCCATAAACAATTTCCGCTGGCGCCATCATTTCAGTGCACATCCCGAAATAAGCATAATATTTTCATGTTTTGTTTTTCGCATATCAATAACTCTTATCAGCGCAACGCCCCGCCACCTGCCCCCTCGCCGGAGGCGACACAACAACTCGAGCACGCAACAGGGGCTGGGGAAAATATGGAGGGAAAATCCAAGCACTCGAGCTCGCGGCGCACATAATAAAAAAAGGAGAAAGAAAAAATTATAATCCAATTCCATTGTCCGACAGGGAAGGGCGGTTTGGGCGGTGGAAAACTGCAGACAACGACTGCGCTTATCACCTAAAATGAGGCAGGAACAATAAGGACACGAGGGAGCGATGCAACGACGAGGTGGCAGGACGAAGGACGCAGGACGCGAGGATACAAGTCGAGCGTGAATCGCAGCGTAATCTCTTCCGGATATTATTACGCCACCGAGTGCGAGGGATTGTCTTGGCCCTGTTGAGTCCTGATGCTGCTGCTGCTCCTGATGCTCCTGATGCTGTGACCTATCAGCTTTGTGTCCCCTGCATCTTTGTATCCTTGCTGGCATCTTTGTGGCGCGGCTCAGCCGAGAGTTCGGCTCGCAATCTGCTGTGATTACAATTTCTTAAAAAGCTAAAGCTGCATTTTCCTTTCAATTACGAGGCACCTCTTAATGGCCACATATATAAGAGTGTCATCCCCTCATTCCACACACCCCAGACCCCGGCATCGAGCCAACAATGTATAAAAGAACACTTAACCCACGCCAGGACATTCTGCTCTCGGTAATTGTGCCGTTAATTGTCGACTCCCTGAACTATGACATGATCTCCTCCCCCGCCTCCGCATCGAAAGTGTCCCATGTCAATGGCTGGCTGCCATTAGAAATAAAAAAGGAAGCCACGGGGGCTGAAGATGCGAGCATTACAACATTCTATATGAGTACTTATAGTTTCCACGTCTTTTATGCGCGCCCCGCGGGTAAGGATGTGTCAGGATGTCCGATACACCGAAAGAAATTGAGCTAAGCCCTGTTTAAGATGACATCAGATAGATATCTGTGACACCTATGGATGATCTTTGCTGTAGGGCTTGGGTTTAGTGGTTAATTAAATGTACTCTGGAAATCACTTATACAAGGTTGAATGAGGTATAGGTTTAGTATTAGTATTAGAATTGGTTAAAGTATTCTATACCTTTTTATATCTTAATAACTAAAGTATCAGTACTTTAAGAAACGATCTGAATTGGTTTCGAAACCCTATTTTTACCAGTAAAAAATAAAATATATAAATATAGGTACATTTTTAGGTCAATTATTAAAATGGAGAAGCTGTAGCTTTAAGTGGAGACTGAAGCCTTATAAAAACTAAACTCCAATTCTCATTGCATACTTATAGATTTCTTTTCAATTGATTTAAATTACTTACATTTAGATAGACTCATTAAATTAAGCTGACCCTTTGGTAGCAGTGCTCAATTAAGTACTTAAAGATTTTCATTATGTACATTTAATTAAAATTTGATTTAGAAATCCATAAAAAACGGTCATTAAAAACGATGTAAATTTGTTTTAGAATTTGCTACAGTGAACAATTTCTAGCTTAGTTTTGGTTACCTATAAAAAGAGGTAAAAACAATTTAAATTATATATCAGTATAATAATATATATAATCATTTATGTATTGCGTAAATATACAACATAAGATAAATATATATACACATTTGTGTTTTAATAGCTTTATAATTGGTGGCTTGAAACATAATAGTTCAAATGACTTATTTTTAAAGCATAAATAAAGGTAAATAAATTTTGTTCCTTACACAATATTAATCAATTAATGAAAACAAAATAATAATTATAATATTATGATAATTGTAAGTAAACATCATTCTAAATATATACAAACAAGGACATACTAATAAATATAATAATTATTTACAAACCACAATATGGTTGAACATAAGTAAATATAAGGTAAATGGCCCCGCAGCTGTTTCAGGTCTCTCGTGTCCTTTTCAAATTTGCTCCTTTATATAATATTTCTGACAAGGGTCAAGGACTTTATCTAGAGCTTTGCGGGAAATTCCAGCTTATGTCCCGAGCCTTCGATCCCTTTTCGAGGAAGTGCAGCTGACTGGGATCAGATCCCAGGGAGTGGGTGGCGCTGGGTGGTTGCCTCGGGGGATGTGCCAGTGATGACCCATGTTTCCGGGCAGCAGTTGCTCGGCTTCCCAGCTGAAGCTAAAGAGGCGCGAGGCTGGAAAATGGTGACAATATATGGGTATATGTGAGGGGATCGTCGCCCGGCCTGGCAACACATTGAAATGCATTCGACTCGACGTAACGCGGCTCAATTAGTGCGGTTCAGCGACTGCCAATGCAGCTTCTCCCGTCTCCCGTCTCCCAGGTGCCGCCCTGCGATCCCGGCCTGCCCTCGTCCTGACGGCATTGTCCTGGCTTTATGTCAACTTCTTGCACGCTTATTCACACCTGAGCACAAAACCGCCCCGCAGGTTTTCCCGCCTGAAAAGTCACGAATGCGGCCGCCAGCAGCTTCCACGCCGCACTTCCACATTGGTGGCCAGCGAGGCGTCGCTCGTTACGAGGAAAGCGGCCTCCTGGAGCCGTCGACTTTCCATTAATTAGTCCTGCTTATTGGCAACAAATATGCCTCACAAAGAGAGACTTTGAGATATTAATCTGACTTTTAAATATATGCAGTTTTAGTGCTAAAAAGTTAAGACTACATCCCAGTATGAAATAATTTCTAATTCGCATTTCTTTGCTTCTGCAGTCACACAAAATATTTATATAGACTAGAATTTAAATTTGAAGAGAACACTGACACTTAAAACTTTGTGAAAATGAGTTGTTGTAGACCCCAGAGGAGGAGGAGGAGGGATAGTGATGAGAGGGAAAGACCGGAGATATTCCAGGATCCGGCTGTCCGTCGGAGGTTCATCTTCAAGGTCCTCTTGATAGTGGCGGTGAGTGGAGACTGTCTGCAAATTCGGATCCCGACTCCTAATTGATTGCCATGACAGCTCAACTTGTGCATCACCACGATGTGTGCAGCCGTGCCTGTGTTCCACCGGCCGACAAGGAGGTTTTTCCGCAGACACTGGTATCTGTGGATAGTTGCACTTTGCATATTGCTTCCAATCCAAATTATGCTCTGCTACTTCAGAAGCCTATTCCGAAAGTCGCCGATTAAGTACATCTTGTTGGCCCTGTATGTCTTCGCCCACACCCTCCTGGTGTGCATCGCAGTGTCCTGGTTCCCTCCCAAAGTGGTAAGCCGGCTGTGGCCTGAGTTTTGAGTAGTGTCAGCCAGTGTCCCTAATAGCCTCTCCTGCGGACAGGTTTTCATGGCAGTTGGTATCTGTACCGGGATGGTGATCCTATTGGCTCTATTTGCCAGATTCGCGCCCTGTGATTTTACAAAATGCTGGACTCTTGTTTTCGTGATGGGCATATTACTGGTCGTCCTGCTCGTCCTGGCATTCTTTTTCCGATCACTTCGGATTCTATATCTCTCCTTTGGTGTACTTTGCTACTCCTTTTATCTCGTGGTAGACCTTCAAATGTTGGTTGGCGGCAAATCGCACAAACAAGAATTCGCAGAGGAGGACTACATAATAGCTGCCTTGGAAATCTATGGTGACATCGTAAAACTCTTTCGATATCTGCTTTCCTGTATCGGTCTCTTATCAGACGATGATTAAAGTGAATAAATATATCTTGCAATTAAACCACTTCAAATAGTTAAAGTTTGTCCTCAATTTTGTCGATCTTTCTGTTGCCAAGGGTCACTTCTAAAATATACAAAGAAATACATGAGTGGGGTACATAAGACACAACTATAATTACAAACCTGAGTACCCAATAAATATGTGCGTCTTGGTCAATTAATTAGTGGCTGGAAGGATGAGTCAGAGCATACTCCATCCAAGGCTCTCATCTAGAGCAATTATTCTAGTAAGTATACGTTTTCAAGGTATCCCAATCCATAGTTCCCTTGATTTTATTGTTGTTCTGTCTGGAGAGCCAAGCCATTCCTGCGATGTTATTTTTTGGTAGTGGAAATTATAATGCCAAATTATAATCAAGAGAACGCCATGGATAATATTATTCTTTGTAATATGGCTGAGTGTCCACAGTGTCTTGTTCTGTACAAGGACCCTTCCTGTTTCCTGTTTGGTTGGCCTCTACCTTCTCGGACTGCTGTCTGTAATCCCCATTGCCGCCTGTCTCAGTTTGCCAGGATATGGATTTGGAGTTGTGCTACATGGCCTGCTATTGCTTTTGATCTTGAGCTGCTCCTTAAACTTATTTTCCGGTGATGGAGGCATTAACATGACTACAAGACTTATTATTTATATGAACATTTATAGAGATGTTATTTTAATTGTAGACATAATTTATTTAAGGTAATTTTACAATATTGTGGAAACTTGTCATCGTTTTAAACACTTTCTAAAAGGTCTGAAAAACTAATACTTAGACTTTTATAAATCGAAAAATAACTTCAAATCTATTTCGTTGCCAAAGTATCCCTGTTTCTACAGTCAACTTCAGATCAAAGTAGTAAAAAAAGTAAAACCTGTTAAGTAAAATCAACAACTTTCTGTTTTGAATATCTGTGAAAAATGTGCGAAGTTCAGAAGATGCTCGATGGCCTGTGCAGTACCTTCAGAAAGTTTAAGGAGCAGCGCCACATGGGCATGGTCCGGATCCTGGAGAAGGTGCGCTGCTGCGAGTGCGGCCACCGGATGCGTTTGCAAAATGCCCGGAAGTTCCAGTCTATTGTATGCGGGACTTCAACCTCATCTTCATCTGTGGCCAGAGTTCGCCGGCTGCTCCTAGCCTGCTTCGGACTGATGATCCTGCTCTGCGGATACTTCATACACGTGGCCCGGCGGTACAACCATGTCCGTGCCTATGGCAGCAACGCCTGTGGCTCGACCTTCTTTTACAGCTACAACGACTGCGATGTGTTCTTCTGAAGTGGAATTGGTTTCCCTAATGGTTCACATAATTATTGTTTAATGTGTCTATTGCACTTATAATAGAATGAGGAGGTATGAAATTTTTACAAGTTTTGATGTGTTTAATTGTTCGTCTGTGAGTAAAAAAAAACTTAATTGTTTGTACATTCTTCTATTTTAAATAAATGGCAGATACATGCTTAAGGTCCTTGGTTCGGTAGTTGCTAAGTGTTCGCAGTGCATAATCAAAATTTTAATGATGTAACCCCTTATAAAATATTGGCAAATCGACCAGAGATTTATTAAGATTTTCTTAAGATTTTAACGGCGATTCGGAAAATAAAACGGCATTTGGCTTATATTAGAAGGTCTCAAGAACGCGAACTTGAACCGGTATTTTTCTACCCTGGTAGTTTGTGGAATAATTTCTGAAATGGCCGCTGAAGAGTACAGCTAATCGGAAACACCAGTTACCGGAAACCCTATTCAGTGGTTTTGTAATATTTTGTAGCATACTTTTAGTTCGCACAATAATACTGCGTACGCAATAAATGTAGCATACTGTTAAGAGTCGTATAATTTTAAAAAACTGCCGGCTGCTGCCTGGTATCCTCTGTTTGCCTAGTATCTGAAGCCCAATAAACGGCATTTGGCTGTTATTCTATTTTTGGCCAAATTATGCTCTTCAGAAGACATCAAATGCGGATTTTTGGGTCCTACAAAAAATTAAAATAACCATAACTTGGCCAAAACAGCCTTAATTTCAAATCGGAAAGCACTTCTTTGTTAGATTTTATTTGGTTAATTAATCTGCATACCGACTTTTTAAAATAAAAGCAATTCATTTTTTGCCAATTTTTGAAAATTTTAATGATGTATTAAATAATTAAGATTTTAGCGGCGATTCCGAATATGAACGGCATTTGGCTGTCATTCCATTTTTGGCCAAATTATGCTCTTCAGAAGACATCAAATGCGGATTTTTGGGTCCTTAAATCGGCATTTTTATATCCTAATTTTTGGTCAAATCATTTTTAAGGCAATATTTTATTATTAAATAATTAAGATTTTAGCGGCGATTCCGAATATGAACGGCATTTGGCTGTCATTCCATTTTTGGCCAAAATATGCTCTCCAGATGACCGCAAGTATGCGGATTTTTGGGTCTTTAATCGCCATTTTTATGTTCTAATTTTTGAACAAAGCTAAGTTAAGAATAACCATAACATGGCCAAAACAGCCTTGAAAACAGCGATTCGGAATATATATGGCTTTTGGCTGTCA
>VNKC01001240.1:0-22419 GCA_008042775.1 Drosophila pectinifera | reverse complement strand
AGAGCGTTATAAAAAATACCAAAAAAAAAGTGCCTTTGAATAAAGAAATGTTTAATTTAAGTAAATCAAAAAAAATTTCATCATAAAATTGTTTCATACGCCTGGGAACAACATTTAAAGTTGACATTTGCCACTGTGCCAACACTTTAGTGCGTCACTGTATATAATCAGTGACAATCGTCTCAGAAATGAAATGAAATATATTAATTGAATAAAAATGAGGAAATCTAAGCCAGTGAATCAAATAAGTATTTAAAAAATATATATATTTTGTGCGATTTAAACACACGCCGATCTTAGAATAGAAACTTGAACCCATCACTGAGGCCATTCTAGGCCATTCCTTATTACAATTACCTTATATTACGCATTAGGCGGTGATAAAAGAGATAGCAGCACCATTTGTCTTTTTCCGGTGTTGCTTAACATATAGCAACATTTGCCAACATTTATCAAGTTTTTTATAATTTTGAGTATAATTAGACAAAGTGAATTAGCCGTGTCAATTTCACTCACAATGCTTTGGTTACCGGGTACGTAATTGGCTTTCCTAATTGTTGAATTTTATTGTGCTAACATAACGAGTTCAAAGAAATTGGACAACCAAAGGAGATGGTCACAATTATGAATCCATATTGGCCATATGGCATCCGTATGGTCTACTATTTTTAAATGATTCACTACATTGCAGGATCGCCAGATCCGAACCAACCCATGTTTTCTGTTCTTGAGTTAATTTTATTAAATTGTCATTGGAAAATTTATTTTTGTATTATATATTTTTAAGTATATAAATATCTGTAAGTTGAGCCTTTTTATATTTACAATGTATATTATTTTAATCTATTTTTTAGTAAATTTGTAATGCACTGTGTGTAATATTATTTTCTATTATATTTGTTTTTTTTATATATTCTGACATATATCTCAAGGATATAAGTATTTCTGTATTAACATGAATGAAGTTAATTTGATTAAGAAACAAAAATAAAAGATAGACTTTTTTACTTACAATTTCTATATATATTTTCAATAATATTGAAGGTTTTAAAAATATTCAATTAAAAAATTACTCTTCATATGAAATACGTATATGTGCATTAAGAAAAATTACAAGACAACTACGATTATTGTGAATGACTTTAACGAGATTTTTTGTATTTTGTCAGCGTATTTTTTTGTTTATAGATTAATACAGGTTGACATTAAGATTTCCATCTTTTTTTGGGGTTAAAAGTCAAATTTGATCTAATTAGTCGATTAATGCCCTTGGCACATATTTTTATAAGCCCTGCTCGATTCGACTTAGATCCGAACGAAGCGTTGGCACATTTAATAAGGGTATCTGCTAAATATAAATAAATCTGAAAAATATCCTGTCCTATATGGATTACCGTTCAGGATAGATTAAAGCATTTTC
Organism: Drosophila pectinifera; assembly: GCA_008042775.1. Taxonomy (NCBI): domain Eukaryota; kingdom Metazoa; phylum Arthropoda; class Insecta; order Diptera; family Drosophilidae; genus Drosophila; species Drosophila pectinifera. The sequence continues at coordinate 20,999 of VNKC01001240.1, read as the reverse complement.
TTGTTGGAAAATTTCAGCCAAACCCTTGAGAATGATATCCTAAAACTGTATATAGATGTCCGCATTTGTTCTGGTTAATATGTTCTGGGTCAGCATAGCCAAACGAAGTCCACACTATTGTTTCGCTTATGCCATGTCGGCCGTGGATGCCTCATATAGCGACAAATATATATTTTCAAAATATATATTTCTTATATATTTTCTTAAATATATACATATATAAATATTTTCTTCCGCTACGTTGCTACGTCTATAACCTCTATGAAGTCTGGTGGCGATATAGGTAATATTTTTCAGTTTCGGCCTTCCTTTTATGATTCAGCGGTCTCTAGGAAATGTCCTTGGCTTTCTCACCATCTCTCTGATCTTAAATTCCGATAATAATAAAAAACTTATTAAGATGCGGCTAGCTTTCATTTATTAAAGGTCCTCTTGTACATATACAAGTTTCTTACTTGGCTAATTCAGTGTAGCATAGCGTTTTTTCTTCCTGAGCTGGTATATTAACCGAAAATGTACTTACAATGGCTCATTCCAATGGCCTCCAATCCCTGTCCATATATTTCGCAAAACCCCCCGACCAAACTTCTGAAAAAACTCCTTCCCCGTATAGGTAGAAACTTTTCTTAGTTCTAGAATATTTTTCTTTTATAGTCTTCTCTTCTTCTTCAGTTAGCTGTCCAAAAAATCAGCTGTCGTTTTGCCGAGCCGGAAATGATTTGATACTTAGTCCGGGTCCCTGTTAATGATAGTCTTCACATTAACACGGTAGACAACCATATTTTCTTAGCCGGAACATTATCTAGTAGAACCAAGCCTAATCGACCAAAAAGATGCACTCAACAAGTTCTCCTTCAAAGTTTTTGAAAATTTAATCATTTAGGACCACAAGGTCGCTTTAAATATCGGTCGCATGTTTCATATATCGGAATGCGTTGGAGCACTTTAAAGGAATTTAATATTATTTAAATTATGTAAAATTAAATTATGGCGGAGAATAGAATAGGTTTATGGCTGCTACTGTATATATATTTAAAAATTTAGCTGCCGAGACTTATAAGACATTTCGTATACGGCTAAATAGGGAATACCCAAAATATCAAAATTTACATAACATCTGTTACCTTTTTAAGATAAACGTGAATACCAGGTATCGTGTTTTAAAATAATGTCATTAATTTTATCAAAATCAGATGACCGCATTTATATCAATATATAAACAAATTTGGAGAAACTCGCTTGTTTGTATATAAATGTTTCATACACCGCCAGTAATATTTATTTTTATTTATTCGACATCAGTCTTAAGTCTTATAGCTGTCGTGAGATCGATTGGGTCAAATTTAAAACTGCAAGGGGAAACAAACTTCGTATTTCCAAAGATAGCTTCCTTTCTGGTTTATATTATATTATAGCTTAGTTATACGTTTTTCATAGTTTTCGAAGGAGGAAGTGGGCGTTTCAAAATTTTAAAACAAACATGATCTGAGTGCAACATATTTGAATGTGGTCACACAAATTTAGTAGCTCTAGCTCTAAGATTCTCTGAGATCTATTGTTTCACATGGAGGGACAGATGGACATGGCTAAATCAACTCGGCGGGTGACGCTGATCAAGAATATATATACTGTTACATTATTCTTGGTTAGCACTAAGTTATAATACCCTTGATCCCTATGGGTACCGGGTATACAAATTTCACATTTTTTGCATATTAACTGCCAAGTTTATTATCACATTTTACTCAAATTTTCAGAAAATTAAAAATCATCTTTATACTTTATCCCGAAAATCACTGCTATAGCTTTGTTAAGAATAAATATACCTTATAGGGTTGGAGATTTATCTTTTTTTCTGTTAAATATTACATGCTCGGTTGGCACTAAGTTGTAATACTCTTGTACCCTATGGGTACCGGGTATATCGCACAATGCCTTGGGTGCCGGGTATTTCACAGTCGGTCACACTCGACTGTAGCTTTTCTACTTGTTTTTTTTTTCTTAAGTACATGTAGCGACATGTACATTTCGGAAATTATTTACTACAAATTATCCAAATGAGTCCAAAAATTACATTTTCTTCTTTGCAGGCTACAAATATACATAATTTCGCACCATTCTGTGTCAATATAAAGTAAACTTCCAAAACAGTGCTGTTTGATAAGCCAATTACGCAGTCATCATCGCTACGAAAAATTGTAGTCTTAATTGAATGAAATGTTTATATTGACTCTGGCGGTATTCAATAAACGTATGCTTTGTCGGAGCTGTGTTCCAATAATACTTAGCGAGCCGAACAAGCTCGCAACAAGTCTGGAATCTAGAATCTAGAAGTTTTACGCATTATCAATTGTCAAACGAATCCGCTGCGCTACAAGAGGCTTTCCTGGAGCCGTTGTCTATCGAAACCGTTGTCTCGGAAGACGACGTTATGATGGAGCCGCACCCGGAAAGGAGGCGACACCGCACCTACTCCCGCCCTCTACATCTTGGAGTGGTCCTGCTGTGTTGGTCTTTAGTGTGGGTCCAGTCCCCTAACTGTGTTTTCTGTGGTGAAAAATTAGGTAAGTGCCACTATAGACTTCTAGATGCCATACATACTATTGACCTCTTCGATTTTTATTGCGTTTATGTCTGTTGGTTATTTGTGTTATTATATGACGTTTGTATACTGATCTATACACACAAGTGTCTCAGGATTGTGGCATTCTATAACGAAATCAATAATTTTAACAAAGTATCGCAAACTAAAAGTTTTTTTACAGAATGATGTTGTATTAGAATCACGAAATTTTAGACAATCCATATAATTCGTGACTATTGTTTCCTCATCCTGCAGGCCACTTCAGAGGCACATAAAACAAACTTAAATACACTAAATAGCATAAAACACGAACATTAGGTGTATGCACGAAGTCCTGAATCCCGATTTTTTAATGGTTGAAATTTTGCTTGACAATTGTTGAGCTTTATTTGCCGAGCACTGAAACTATTAATATAGTATTCTTAAATATAATAAATTAGTTTTTTATCCTTAAGCTATTACAAACAAATCAATTTAAGGACTATTTACTACAACAATTGCCCCTCTATAATAATTACTTTCATAGCCGAGATTTGTCATATTATTTTAACTGTATGAAGAGAGGAAAAAAACTTAGCAAGCAAATGAAATAAAAATTAATAACTAAAAAACAGGTAAGAAAGCTTCAGTCGAGTAAGCTCGACTGTGAGATACCCGGTACCAAAAGCTTATGGCTGGTATATATATCATAGGGTGGCATTAAGTTATAATACCTTTGAAACCCTAAAAATAAAAAAAAAAAGAAGATTTGAAAAGAAAAATATACAAAGGTTGCCAAAGGTCTCACAGGTCTTCAATGCGCGATTTTTCAAAAATGATTTACTTTAAATGCTATCCCTTTCACACACATTTGTTTGTCTGTATTGAAATATAAACGCGCATATTTATAGCCGAAAATGTTCCACTATATATTGTGACAATCGCCGCTTATTACGTAAGATTGGGTATGCCCTAGCGGTATGATAACAGGATCGACGTGTTTTTAAATCCCCGCAAAATCCGAAGAACTATTTTTTTAATTCTTATTTTATTTGCTTGCTTAGTTTTTTCCTTTTATTATATTAATAGATTACATTGCAGTTTTGAGGAAGTTGGGAAATGCTAACAAATTTAAGAAAGTGAATTATGTTTTATTTTTTTTTATTTTTTTGCAGATGCTCTTTCTGTTCGGCAGTCTAAGTGGGGGTTACGCTATAATTTTGCAAGATAGATCCGTGACCAATCCCGGCGATGTAAAAAAATGTTATATTAATTTTTATTTAACTTGTTTATTTAGTTGTCGTACATTTAATTCAATTGATAATTTTACACAAAAAAACTCGTTCTCGCAGTCACCGAATGAAAATGTTTGGCGCGTAGTAACATTCTGCTATCCCTTTTGACACACATTTCTTCCTGTGTATTGCATGAAGAGACCGCGTTTTTATAACCATAAATATTCTGGCTATATACAGCAACAATAAACTTGGTTAGGCAATAAAATGTAATGTTAAGAAATCTATAGAAAGGAGTAGTATTTGAACACACGCCGATCTTGCAAAAATAACATGACTATGTTAAGTTGCGCCAAAGATTTTCATTCGTTGACTACGATCGAACGAATTTTACCAAATACGCGGCGATTGTCACGGTGAATATCTTAAACATTTTGAGCAATTAAAATGGGCTTTTTTATTGCAATAGAGTTGCAGTTTTTCGGTGCCGCAGGTGGTTCTGTAATTTCTGTATGGATGCATGCATGTGTGCAAATCATTTTAGTAAGTAAATCATTTTAAAGATTGCATTCCAGATTTTTTCATTCATTACATTTTTGAAAAATCACGTTGTGAAGACCAGTGAGACCTTTGAAGACCTCTGAGTGTCTCCGGGTATCTCACAGCCGCGCTTACTTGATTGTAGCATTCTTACTTGTTATTGCAATAGAGTTGCAGAAATCTAGTGTGTGTGAAAGGGTTAGCATTGTTCTAAAAATTTGTTTATTCGTTAACTGCGATCGAACAAGTTTTGTCTAATCTTTATAAAATGCATCAATCTATTTTCCAACAACGCAGTGGATCGGAAACTTAGATCCTTGGACAGCAACCAACTATACATAATAAGCGGCGATTGTCATACTACTTATGTATATTTTGACCACAATAAAATGTCGCCAAGAGTGCAAAACAAAAAAAACTGTTGCAAGAAATTACAAGAAATAACTAAACTAAATTTATTTAATTTATTGTGCATTCCCCAACATTCGCAGAACTGAAATAAATGTATTAATTAAATGAAAATTAGAAAAACTAAGCAAGCAAACGAAATAAAAATTTAAAAAAAATTGTGCAAAAGAAACGTGAATATTGGAATAGAGGGGAACTAGTGTATGTGAAAGGGATAAGCAGTATTAAAATTAATTAATATGTTGACAAAACAAAACGTTATAGGTATGGTTAGATTAATATTGTTTGTTAATAATATTTTCGTTGTCTGGGTGTCTTCCAGAAATTTTCATCTTCGGCCTTAAAACTATTATTGTTTTTTTAATATAAACTAGTATTATACGTGTCTTTTAAATATCTTTTGTAGCGTCCCTTCTCTTATATTATATTACTCCAGTATTTTTATACCCGATACCCGTAGGTATAATAACAATATTCTTAACTTGTGCACTCAGACCCCAGACGTCCACTACCGCCCTACAAATCGTGAATAACATATATACAATGTATAAAACAGTTATGTAGTATGAAATTCCTTGAGGATTTACTCTAAAAATTGGAGTAAAATCTTTTTAAAATTTTGTATGTTTCATTTCTTATTTTTACTTTATTTTTAGAACTTAAGGCCATTTGGGCTGTCACTGAAAATCGGACTTATCTTTGCTTAATGTTCAAAGCTTTGTGTTCAGGTTATCTCTCTCATCGACTGCTTTCGCTGCTCAAGCTATTAACTTACCCGAAGTAATACTCGCCATAAGCACTCTGGTTCCTATAAATATCAATTTGCCTACTGTTTGGAAGCAATTAGCATCGATGCCGGTATAAATTCACTGCTTGACTGACCCTATGGTAAACCAACGCCAAGACAAGACTCAAAGTTATGTTTACGTATTGGGGTGTTTAATGTTTTTGTCTGATTTGCCTCAGTGGAGTGATGATGATTGACGCAAATGTGCTTAAAAATGTTAAGAGTATTCTAAATAGAAATTATACATAATAAATACATCAATTTAACTATAACATATTAACATACAAAAGATATGTCAACCAAAATGAAATTGTTGTAAATGTTTAATTTTCAGTAAAAGAGATCTCAAAAACGTTTAAAAAACTCCTCGATTTGATTTTATTTTTATCTTAAAATATGCACTCTAACTAATTAAGTAAGTAGTGATACCACCACATACGAACTAGTGCGCAGTACTGCTTTCGAACTATTTAAGAGTCACACGACTAAAATATACCATAAATGGAAGCATTTATCCGAGTACTCTACAAAAACCGCAACTTCTTACTATAAATTTCCACTTGCTTACAGTTTGGAATTAACTAGCATCAGTGTAAATTCACTGCTTGCTTAATATTTAACAGCAAGTTGTTATATATGCCTGCGTTTAAGAGTCGCATGAACAAAAGATTCTATAAATAGAAGCCTTTATCCGAGTACTCCAAATACACGGCTTGGTTGTAAGCTACAAATGAAAAAGAAAATCGTAAGAAATTTGCTAAAGTGAAAAGCGGAGCCCTCCTTTAAATATTTTGCAAACACTGCTTACTATAAATTCCCACTGGCTTACAGTTTGGAAGCAACTAGCATCATTGTAAATTCACTGCTTGCTTAATATTTAACAGCAAGTTGTTATATATGCCTGAGTTTAAGAGTCACACGAACAAATGATTCTTTAAAATAGAAAACTTTATCCGAGTACTTCAAATACACGTAAACTACAAATGTAAAGCAGCGAATTTAAAACGACAAAACCAATAACTACTTACCACTTACTATAAATTCCCAATTGCTTACAGTTTGGTAACAGTATCCGATTACTTTAAATACATGGCTTGCTTATAGTTTAGAAGCAATATCCTATATTCAGCAATAAAATGACACGAAGCCATAATTGCCAAAAGTACTCTGGTTACTATAAACCTTCACCTCCTTACATTATGGAATCAGTTCCGTCGTTACTGTAATAATCTCACTGCTCGCTAAATAGATACACTGCTTTCCTCTGGTTTAAAAGCAATACTCTGTATTGGAACAGAATATGATGCAAAAGTATAAGCAAATACTTTCTTTCTATCTATATTTTTTTATAATTTTGCATTATATTTTGTTCCAATACAAAGTACAATACGGAAGCAGTAAATCTTTTATTGTACAAAAATATATTATCTAGCCTCTTAATATTAAGCAAGCAGTGCGTTTATAACGGTAACGATGCTAACTGCTTGCAAACTGTAAGCAATTGGGAATTTATAGTAACCAGAGTGCGTTTGGCAATTATTGCTTCGTGTCATTTTATAGCTGGAACAGCTAGCAGCCAAGCAGTATATTGCTTCTGCGCTAAAAGCAAGCTGTGTATTTAAAGCAATCGGATAATGCTTCCAAACTGTAAGCAATTGGGAATTTATAGTAACCAGAGTGCTTATGGCTATTATTGCTTCGTGTCATTTTACAGCTGGAACAGCTAACAGCCAAAATACAATATTTCTTTTCAACTACGAACAAAGTAATCGGATACTGCTACCAAACTGTACTCTCATTACGGCATTTATTTATGGAATAAATTATTTTATATAAACGCCTATAAATTCATTCATGTAATGTAATAGATGAAATATGAAATTCATGTGACCTACGCAAGGAGTATATTTATAGCTAGGCCTTAAATATAAAAGAAGCAGCTAACCGCTTTCAAACTATGTATAAGCAAGTAGCAATTTATAGAATATGGAGCAACAATATGATTTATTTATTATTAATTATTCTGTGTACAATTATGTTTTGACACAAAGTATTTAACCATTGAAGAAAACCCCTCAAATGGTTGATATGCAGATATCAATATTGCATTACACCTCAAACCACAAGACCTTGGGACAATTCTCTGAAGTTGGTTGATCTAAAAAGTGACTAGCTACAATATTCTTATACTGGTTGTTTTGAAGTTTCATGTCAAGATTAGTGTCAATTTAAAACTGAACTTACCTTACACCAAGATGGTTTCATATTTTTTTAAGCAACTAAATACTTGGAAGGTACTTTAAATAAATCAAATTTGGCCGATGGTATCCAACATATCCCATAACAATTAAATTTAATTGATTGACTAACTTATATATAATTATATATAATTAAATTAAATTATATATAATTTTAAGGGCTTATTTTTTTTGATTGCAGAAATCTCTTTCCTGTTATACCCTTACCCTACCCTTATCATAATTTTAGTCAGAAGTTTGAATCGCAGTAAACGAGTTTTTTTCTAAGCAGACTAGTATCTCAGTTTTTGACTATCTGGATACTCTTCAAAAATAATCTTCTATTCCAGTTAGTATATAAGTCGGAAAGGGCCGGATCGGACGAGTGCCACATTAGTGAAATTATATGATAATCTGGGAAAATCGTTGTTTTTTTTAATTGAAGAAATGGGTCGACTTCTTGCAAAGGTTGTGTAAAATTGCTACAAGGGTATACAAGCTTCGACTTTCTGAAGTTAGCTTCTTATCTTGTTTTAGGGTGAATTTAAAAACATATTCAATTTATCTCATTTTTTAGATTTCAATTTAAATTTTGTTAAAAAAAAATTAAAATGTATAAAATAAATTGTATAAAAATAATATATTTGTGATCTACTCTGAGATATGGAAATTTCATATGATTTGAGAGTTATGGCTTTAATTTTATTACAAATTTGACAACTATATGATATACATAGCTGCCATAAGAGCACTCGGTCAACTTATAATCATCCGGGGAAATCAGCCGACTATGTGTTATAGCGGTTGTGTCAATAAGTAATGTTATGCATTTCATTACTAAATTATATCGTTAGATCGACAGTGTCAATACTATATATAATCAGTCATTGAATCATTGTCATTATCCCACAACATATGTGATCGGGTCGGGAAACATGTCATCAGCACTATAGCAAATAGCGGACGAATTTGAATTCACTTACTGAATAAATGCATGCTGTCTCAATGATTGTCGTCTTCTAGCAAGCCTAGTGCAACGCATGCATCATCCTTTATACTGTATCAATAATTGTCCATTATTGTCCATTTACATTACGTAAATTTTGAAATGACAATGGTATGTATGGAGACTGCATATGTATATATGGCTGCTATTTTAAGTGTGTAACTTTAGATTAGCATGAGCATTGTATTATGATGGCACACTGTTTTTAAGATGAACAGCTAATTGGGAAACCGAAGGTACGCCAAACAGCTTCATTGGAGTTTGTAATTTAATTTCATAATTATTATTAAAATGAAGTGAATTTACAATACTCTTTATACATTTTCCATGAACCATGAATCATGTTCATAGTAACAATTTGAAACAGTAATTGCCGATCAGCGGAATGCATCCAACAACATCCACGTAGTAGTCATAACGATGTATTGCATTTTGCCCTTATAATAGCAACAATGTAATTTTCGGGAACTTTGGATCTAGACTGACGGCATTCTAAAGCAAAAACATAACAATCTAAAACATAATAATTAGCTAGTGATCTTGTTTGTTTCAGGTGCAGTTATAATATAAATTAATTGATTTATCTAACCTATCTTCTTAATAATGAATAATATTACCTGCCCCGGGATTTCTTTGATTAATGTTTAGGAAATATCCCTCTTGGCCCTTCCAGAAAATTACCGGACGTTGGATTATTATGTCTTCTTTAAAACACGAATTGTCGCGCAACTGTACATACGCCAACAAATGTAATCTACGTACACACATATATGCACTCCAGCTGATGTTCTATCGGAATGTATCACAGCAGCGTGATTGTCACTTTGAATTTTGGGCATGTGGTTTTTAAATAATTTTACTAGTTCTTTGGGATCATTTAACAAAGCGCACAGCTCGCCGACGCAACATTTAAACATGTAGTCACGCGAGTGGCGATTGCAATTAAATTTGATAAAATGTATGAGATTGATTATGCGTCGGCAGCAATGAGCTATGTGATAAGCGTGGAAGCTCTGTTGTTTCAAAAGAAGCTAATTTTGAAATTTAGGTGCCATAAAATCGCGGCCGTTTCTTATCCAAAGTACCAATGACTACTTGGATATGAACATTTTATTGAACATCATCATGATCTAAATGCTCGAAGTACATGTTAGCGTTGTTGCCTTCGTTCTAATCTCCTTGTAGATTTCGTTCATATAGTGCCTGTTTTTATAGCCTTAGAAAAACTTACTTCGCATATAATTTTCTTTCTTCCGATTTCTTCCTTCTTCATTTGACCAAGTCGACTAGCACTATTGCTAATAACGAAACATTTAGACTTCGAGCCGAATTGCATACAAAAAAAAACAACCTTTAAAAAGCCTACATAATTACTAAATCACGATTTATTCCATCTGCATAACATTTGGGGGTATGAAAATAGATGTCCTATTCTCAAACCTTCCTGATATGCACAAAAAATTTCATAAAAATCGGTGCAGTCATTTCATATTACATATTTTACATCATAAAACTACACTATTGTATAAGTAACTATGAAGAGTAATAGCAACAATTAAACACTGTGCCACCTTTACAGGTGATAAAATCTTGTAAACATTTGTATAAATATGATAAAAATCTTTAATTTATTAATAAATATGACAGCTATATGTAATAATCGTCCGATTTTAATAATATATCAACCATAATTTTTAAATCGCAGTAAATAATTATATATCTAGGCATATATGTTTAAAAACAAGTTATATAAGAAATTATAATTTATAATTCTAAAATCATAAAATATAGTCATATCTCGAAGTAGATGGAAATATGTTGATAAAAAACAATGATATCATTTTCTTCGAATAAATTTCCAAAACCATATAAAAAATTAAAATACCTCGCTATAATTTCCCCGTATAGATATATGTAAGGGAGTTTACTATTATTTGTATTATCTACTGAGTTGTTGCGGTGTTAAGCGATAAACTATGTTTATATGCCAAAAGAGACAGTTTACCAAAAACTAAGCTTTTGATACCGGGTACCCTTATGGTACAAGAGTGTTATAACCTAGTGTCAACTGAGAATATATGTAACATGCAGAAGGTGGCATCTCCGACCCCATAAATTATATATTGTCACTAGCCGAGTCGATTAATCCGTATCCGTCTGTTCGTCTGCCTCGTCCACTTCCGCCCTCGAAAATCATAAAATCCGTTAATTAAGCTATCAGTTTAAAGTAAAGGGATATGAGATCTGTTGATGACTCTTCTGCCTGTTACACACATTTTCCGATCGCACTAAGTTGTAATCGCTTGTACCCTGTGGGTAACGTTCATTAAAATTATTTAATAGTTTTAATAATTTAATTTAAAAATTTTCGGCTTAGCGTTTTTAAGATTCCTAAAGTGTTAAATCTTTAGGAAAACCAAACATGACTATAATAATAAATATAAATATTAAAATTAAATTAAATGCTCAATATATAAAATGTTCATTTTCTACTTGAAGCCAAGTACTGTCTTATATCTAGGCAAGCTCAACATTTTCTTATTTTATTTATTTTTTTATATTTTTATTTTAAAATTTAATTTTAATAATTATGTTAATAAATCTCAATTATTATTAGGATAATCAAACAGTCAAGGATATTAGGATAATCACAGTCATAAAAATTTGACAAATTGGATATATGTATACCTAAAAGTTAATTTTGGTTTATTTTGAATTGGGAATTGGGCAGGTACCACAAAATACTCCAATGTGATCGGATAACTGACGACTAATTGTCTTTATATTTTCATATAAATATTAATAATATATCTGGCCACACTCACATAACTCACATTAGAATCTCCGTGACATAAAATAAATCTTTTATTAATATGAGCCGCGATCGCTCTTCTACGAGTCGAATTAAAGTCCTCTAAGTCACCTAGGACATGCTGAAGCGGTTTGTTTAGTTGGCTGTGAACGTTACATTCGATTAAGTTCGGCACACTTAGCCATCGTCGAATACAGGGGCTGAGGATGCAGATAAGGTTGTGGCGGTCACACTGACCCACTTTCACAGTTCGTCGGCCCTACGAAATGTCGGTCTGCGGCAACTCTCTTATTTGTGTAGAGCAGTTCAAGCTGCTTTCAACGCCGGCGCAAGGAAGTCTGCCGAAGAGACAATTTCCCGGCCCGATTCGCATTGGGTGAATTTCCTCGCCCACAACTGAGCGGCCGAACTCGTCCACTGCCTATCGGCTCCGGCGCCATGCGCGGCCCCGAAGCCGAGTTCTGGCTGTGACTGCGTCAGTTATTCGCAGAAGTCCCAGCGCCTCGGACGTGTCGAGCGCGAGTCACAGAGAGTAAGTGACCGGTGCCGGTTTCGTATCGCCTCGGAGGTGCAGCTCTCAGCCGAGCATGACGGAAAATTGAACGCGAGGTCGGCGACCGCAACCCGCTTTTACGTGCTCCTCGCGGGCCGAGCGCAAAGTATTCCATTAAGTGCGCGTATGTGTTTTTCTATATCGGCGGAAAGTAAAAATTTTAAATGAGCCCATAAAGATCCGAGCTACACACGTCGAGTCCAAGTCTACTATCAAATCGGTTTCCGAAAAAGTTCGAATAAAAAAATTTTCTTCTCTAGAGGGGCAGCACAAGAGAACGCTTCGTATGCAGGAAGTCCGCGCCACTGCTCGGTTAGGTTAGTTAGCTGCTTCGCTGTATCCAGACTTTGCGCCTCTTTATTCTTATTTGGGAGCGCGTCGACAGCAGGCGAGCACTCAAGTGCCGTTCTCAAGGGCCGGTCTCGCAAAATGCTGGCGAATAAAGCCATTTCCCCGCCATTGCCCTGCTAGTGCTTAACAGCCGGCATATCCTTGGACTCTCTGGCGACCAAATAGGAGTTGGCATTTCCCGTATCCTTACTCAAGCCTCAATGCACGCCTGGTGCTTGAGTTAAGTCGCAGTATAGCAGTATTCATAAGATAATTAAATAAGGCAGCATTGCCAAAGCTTCAGAAACAGTAATATTAAGCAAAGGAACCACGGAATTCCCGTACTGTTGTCCGAATTCATTTAAAACTCTGTCTGCAGTTATGTTATATCCAAAATAACATAATTTTCCAAAGACGACTTTTATGGGAAAGTGTATGGAAATCGGGCCATTCCATATGTATTTGGCAACCAACCATCACCAAGATTGCTGTCAGAGAGGGGAGTAGATCCCTCCATTTTATCTTGTCCACACCCAGATAAAATATTGAGGAAAAATAAAAATTGTCGCGATTTATAATCGATTGTTTTGTATAAAAGGTTCAGCAATGTGGAGCTACTCAGACTTGGCAAAATACCCACCCTATATGGTCATATATTGATGGGTAATCGTTGGTAAAAGCAAAGTGGTCATGAATTTAGCGAATTTTTTCTCATATATAAGTAAAAATGATTCCCAATGTATATTAAACAAACATTGATGATGAAAATATAAGAAATAGAATCTACATTTTTTCTCTGTCTTTTTTTTTTTTTATTTCAATTTTATACGGATAACACGGCTAAAACTCGCCCAGGAGTACTGGACCCTGGCTCCGCTTAAAGCCGACCAGAGAGCGGGAGGTTTAAATTTTAATTCATCAGTGAGAAGGAGGCATCTATCATCCCATAAAGTATATATTCAAGTCCGTCCGTCTGTTCGTCTTTTAGTTTAATGCACAAAGCTTTGTTTACCGAGAATTTCACAGTCGACCGCAATTTTCCTATGACGGATGCTATTTAGAAACGAATGGTCAGAGTCGGCGGTCTAAAGGTTTTGTCTAACATTATGAGTAGAGAATTCTTTTACGGAACTTTAACCTGCAATGATATCGGAAAGGTTGGTTTAAGGTCATTCATATTCATAGGTCGTTATATAGAGCGCAGCGTTTATTTGGCTACTTCTTTGCACGGCTTCCAAATTAGTGTTAAAAAATGGTCGAAATTGTCTATATTTTACCTGTTGTGATTTGGATTCCTATCCGCCTTCCTGCGCCAGTGCAGAAGTTGTTATTGGAACGACACTCATTTGCATGTCCGTGCGTTTGCATTGCCGCTGATGGGGTAATTGTCTAAATAATAGCGGGAAGTGTCATTCCTGGCATCGATGCCGAACTAGGGAATGAACAATGCATGTTATGTAGCTGCCTGGGAACGTAAGTTGTTCAATTTGATTAAACCACTCGAGGATTTGTGTGAAACGAAAGTAATAATTACTGGAGTCGATTCTTCAGTGGCAGTGTTGATTTAGCCAGAGATATACAGAAATAAATAAGTGCGTGAAAAGTGAGATTTGTGATCCCAAAAGCTAATGAGCTGCCACCGACATCCCCACTAGGCTAAAAAATGCACCGCCCGCCGATCTACTTTAGAATGGATTACCCGCAGGCCAGGAGTCTTCTTTTGTCGTTTCTGTGCATCCTTAGCGCAGCTACAGTGGATGGGGAAATTATTTTTCGCATCGATCCCCTCGGTAAGCAATACTTCCGAAAAACTAACATCTAGACTTACATTTCAAAGTCGGAAAAATGTTTATATTATATTTGGCTAAAATGTAAATCAAATACTAAATGGGGTCCGAAATTTTCAACAGATGTCCGGTGCCCATACAAGGGTATCATCACCCAGACCTCTAGGCCATACTCTTTCTTACATAATGGCCGGTAATTGTCACAGTGAAATGAAAATTTGAAAATTTTTGAATATAAAAATGTGCTTTTTAATGCAATACAGAGAAACGAATGTGAGTGAAAGGGATATCATTATGTTACTTCGCGTCATTCGTTGACTGCGATCGAACGAGTTTTTTTGCGACCTTATAAAATGTATAATATGTTATAAATGTATAACAATGTAATTAATAGAATATTTTTTGAACCGCCGGGATTAGTCACGGATCTATCTTATAGAAAGGATACGCAACGGGTAATAAGTGCATGTTTCGAACACGATTAACAATGAAAAGCGACAAAACTGCCGGACAGAAAGAGAGTCCGCAAAAAATTAAAAGAAAAAAATACACACAATACATTTTGTAAAATTTTTGTGTTTTTTTTTTTTTTTTTTTTATTTCAATAAGAAGGTGAAGAACTAAGCAAGCAAATAAAATGCAAACACCGATTTTGTAAAATGAACCTAAAGTGAACCTGACGCCCTATATTACGTAATGTTTTTTTGGACCTTTTATTTTTGAAATCTTAAATCTTACCGTACTTACTATATATGTGCGTTTAAATGTGCCTAAAAGCGGCCTATCAATAAGTGGACCCGCATAACGTGAAGTCTTTTTATAGAACTGCCCGGAAAACGAAATTCTCGGTTATTTTCACTTTACACACAGATACAGATACACAGACACAGATTTTTCTAATATGTTACTACTAATTTGCCATTTATCTTATGGCAGCTATATGATATAGTTGACTGATTTTTATAAAATGAAATCCCTAATTCTGTAATCATAAGACAGGACCATGTCTCAGAGTAGATATAATTTTTTTCTATTAATTTCACAATTGTTCCTATGACAGCAACATGATATTGTCAACATTTCTGGCCCGTTTCGATTTATATACTACCTGCAATTCAAGGAAGATAATAGAGAATATTTTAATCGTAATAGATAGCTCTAGGTCTAAGAGACTAGTTTGCGTAGAAGCTTAAATATACCCGGCTGTAGATGCTGATCAAGAATACTTTTTTCTGACGAAAATTATAGTACCCTGCAAGGGCATACAAATCAATGTCTTCTAGTGCAGAAGACAACAACACTAACACTATTAACAATTGGGTTCGTCGTGGCAATCAGTCACGGTCGGTCCCAGGGCTGTGCATTTGTGCTCAACTGAGACTTTCTATCTAACTGTGCCTAGTTAGACTATAAAGGATAATCATTCGACATGTGAGACGCATAGGCCAAGCAACAATATTAAGTGGAGTATCGGGCAGTCCCACGCGTGGGTGAAGAAAGGAATACTGTTTGAAGACTGGAATATATATGGACGGAATGTTAGTTTTTAAGAAAATTATTAATAGTAACAAGATCTTAGATTTTATTTTTGCATTTATTACGCGAAATATTGTCAATTATATCGCTAACGGCGGTATTTCAGATCTGATATGGTTCTTAATTTCATGATTGCGCATTATCAAAATATGCTCGTTTATATTAATACAAGCAAAGCGAGCAAGCACAGCGACAGTCAGAATTATTCAAAAGATATTTATATGTTAACAGCAACAGTATGAAAGCAATTGATTGCTTTATATTCATACATTCAGACATACATATGAATAATAGCACATTGGATTACATGTATAAAAATCTACTTTTCCTATTTCAGATTTCATTTCGTTTCAAGTAAAAGTAAAAAAAATCAGACTGAGATTTCGATGATTGATGCTGGAAGGAAAGATTTCGTTCCAATTAATTATACCCGGTACCGGTGGGCACATGAGAATTATAACATAGTGCTAACCAAGAATATATATAACAACAGAAGAAGGCATTTTCGACTCCATAGAGTATATATGTATATTCATAATTAGCATTACCAGCGTCGATTTAGCCATGTCCGTCTGACGGTCTGAGTGAAACAACAGAACCCAGAGACTAAAAAAAGAATACAAATTTGGATATGCAATTTTTTAAATAAATATTCGACTTGTTTTAGTAATCTGTAGCCAAATATCTGTGGAAGTAAATTGTTATATTTTTTTTCTGTTTTGGTTAAATCGATCGAAAGGCAGTGGTTTTTGTGTTCATCTAAAATAAAAAGTATCCACAGCATTATATAATTGGGCTAATGTCAATGAATTGGTTGTTACCCGCCGGCAACGTTATGAGTACCATTGATGACAGGAAAATGGAAGCCTTGGCGTCGTAACTTGATTTAGGTCATTCTGCTAATATTTACTTTCATGAAGTTTAAATTTTGTGTTTGAATTTTAATATTTTCGACTTTTTACCATTTTTTAGGCTATGCTCAATGTTGGGTTATCCAATTTAATTAATTGCAAATTTAGAAATCAATCAGTATATGGATTGCATGTTAATTTAGATATTTAATTGTGTAAATATTTGCTATCTAGGTTTTTCTGTAAAATTTTGCGTCTGGAGTGATGTTTATTGTATGTTGTAAGTTTTATAAATGTTTATTAAGTTTAGCATTAACTTCAACAAATCGGTATAATAGTACTTTCTTTTAATATTTTCTTTTTAATACCTGGATTGTGTATGACTGATTGAGCAACAGTTTGCTAAAAGTGATCAAGTGATGTTGAAATACAATACAAGTCATGAAGGACCTTATTCACCATCTCTGAGAAGTAGTATGTTCATTTTTTAATCCGAATGGCCGTATGTAGTGGAAAACGCTGTTTTAAGATGGAATTTTGATCCCTTTCGATTTGGTGAAAACCTTTAGCTAAATATATGGTGGTAAAATATTGATAACATAATAGTTTGGAATTGGAAACTTATCACTTATGGTGATTTAATATAAACTTTTTAGTCTTAAATATGATTTGCCTGAAGCGTCTTGCTTATTTGGTACTATCCAGCATGGACTTCAATAAGGTGATTGGCTGTTCATAGTAATACCTTGTTCTAACATTTCCTGTAACTATGTTTCTACTTCTATATATTGGTTATTAACTTTTAAAAGTGCTTCAAATGTTTATGTGTAAATAATCTTGTTCTAATAGTAGTATTATTCAAATAATGAGTCATGGACTGTATTGCTTATAGTAATTTTTCCCAGCGAAATATCAGATTGAGATGAAATGTGAATATAATATATTTTTTCTTGAGTAAATATATTGGTCGGTGCAGTTATTACAATTTTTTCTATGATGATTTGTCATAGTACGTATAAAAGTTGGACAATGCTGTATTGGTGCATTTAAGTAATTATTTCGTATTAAATAAATAGGTGAGCCGGTATCGACGGGGCATATTTGCTTGTTGTTGTTAATAGTTAATAGTTAATTAATAGTTGGATCGAAGCCAACTATTGGAAAATGTTTCTTTTTAACAAAAATGTCCTGTCCTTTGTATACGGTATCCTGTTACAAAAATTCATCAACCTGCATTCTTATCTGTCCCGTATTACTTTCTCTAACTATATTTAGTGTTTTTTTGGGAATTGATTCTTGTGGTCTACTTACTTGTTGGTTTTGATTCACTATAGTATTTCTGTTTCTGCAATTAAAAGACATATTAAAAATAATGCTTCAACTGTGACCGCGTCAGTTTTTTTCTTTTGAAAAATTTATGTGGACCAAATGAAATATTCTTCGCATAAAATACTGTAGAGCCTGAATATTAGTCAAGTATATATGCAAATCGGAAAAACTCGCACTATAAGTGAACATTTAACGTGTTCCCAACTAGCTGCTCTTAGCAGATGATTGCTTGGAGATCTGTAAAAAATTTTGGACTAAGGTATTTTAAGATATTTAAGTAAAATAGCTTTGTCGCAAATTTAGATGTTTGGGAGCTTAAAAGAGTAATTTTGTCTGAATTTACTTAAACATTTTTTAAATGCTATACAAATGTATTAAATCTACAGCCGAGTGTTATCGATCGATACCCGGCACCCAAAGCATTGTCGATGCAATTGACATGGCTAATTCACTTTGCCTAATTATGCTCAAAATTATAAACAACTTGAAAAAAAATTGACAAATGAAGACAAATGATGCCACATGTTGAACAACTTCGAAAAAAGACTAATATAGCTAGGAACACGTTGAACAACATTGCAGCGAACTGCTATCCCTTGCACAGACACTTTTTCCTCTCTATGCCAATAAAAAATCGTCTTTTATTGGCAAAAGTGTTGAAGCTATTTACTGTGGCAATCACCGCGATTGCGTAATATAGGGTCTGGCCTAAAGGTCTGAGTGCCAGGTTTACGTTCCTTTAGCAAGATCGGCGTTTGTTCAAATCCCGAAAAACTCATGCATATAATTTAAATTTTTATTTCTTTTCTTGCTTAGTTTTTATCCATTTCATTCAATTCATACATTTTATTTCAGTTCTGCGAATGTTGGGAAATGCAAATAAAATTAATAAACTCAATTATGTTAATTGTTCTAATTTCTTGCAAATGCTCTTTCTGTTATGCAATCTTGGCGGCATTATATTGTCATACATAGGAAGTTCGAGAAATGCCGCTTATTATGTATAGTTGGTTGTGGTCTAGGGATCTAAGTGCCCGATACCTGCCATTTTTGGAAAAAGCCATTGTTTAAAGAGATGTTTTATGCACAATAATGCATCCTTACACAAGAGCAGAGGCCCACTAGTTCTTAATTGATCACCTTTTGAATGTTCTGGATTCGCCAGCATGGTTTCCTTTGTTCACATTTATAATTAATTATAGGTTTATATAAAAATGTATGTAAGTAATATGGAAGTGCCATCAAAGAATTTAATTTAATTAAAGTCCAATGGACATCTCTGCTCTCGAATATTGGTTTAGGTATAAGAAATAAAAAAAAATCTTAAAATATTTGTAAAAATGTTCACTTTTAAAAATTGTGTGCCATATTGGAGCCGTTTTTATTTTGCTTTTTTTTAATGTATATATTATTTATGTGTGGGTGTGTAAAGTAAATTGCTTAGACATTATGTTCAGCTGATTGGAAGTCTTAGATTTTTTTACCTTGCCTGCATTCGTCATCGTTGATTGTTAGACTTTTCATTGTTTTTGCCAAAAATATATAATAAACGTTTAATTTGTTTATGTCTGGAAATGATTGACGTCCTTAGTTATTTATTTTTTGGTTGTGTTTTGAAATATTAGTTGCGTCTTTGTTATTGTATTGTACATAATTTTCCCATTATTTTTGCTGCGGTGGATTAATCTATATCTCTTCTTAGTAATACAAGATAAGACAAATGGGAAAATTAACAGACAAAAATTAGACAAATATGAAATAATAAGCTTGGATTTCTGCGACCTTCATTCAAGATTGTCCATTATCCTGTTATTTTCACACTAAATAGACTTCGTTTCTGGATTACAAACTCTCCTCCGATTTTAGATTTCGAACTCGTTATATTTAACACATATTAATTTTAGTACCGGGGATCTCACTGTCAAGCACACTCGACTAAGGCTTGATACTTAGCTGCATCTTAAAGATAGTTACCTGATATTTTAAATTGGCTGTATCATTATTGTATTTTGTACGAAATTCCTACATTTTGGCGCATTTAACTTAACAGTCTCTTGCACTTAGGTACCTCATAGCAGCATTTTGGTATGATTTTCTATGAAAATCATTTATTGCTGTGGCATATATGTACTATTGAATATTATTATTAATGAGTATTAAAATATTACATATTTGCAAGAATATTGTGGTATTGCAATTAAGATTCATCTGAATCGAAATAATTATATTTATTCTAAATCTATATATGTAAGTTATTTAAGCTTTAGATAAGATACGAAGTTATATATCTGAATCGAAATAATTATATTTATTCTAAATCTTTATATGTAAGTTATTTAAGCTTTAGATAAGATACGAAGTTATATATATGTATTTAGATCTTTTATGTTAAAAATTTAAGATTGCTGCTTTATAGCAAATTATACTACTGTCATAAGCCACACAAAAAAGGGTCGGGGTTGAGAGATCAGAGTATCTACCCCATGCCACTGAACCCGAATCCGCTGTCAGTTTTGGTCCAGCAGATGTATGTTCTTCTAATATTAAAAAAACGTCCAAAATTTTAATGTTAATCTTAATTTTTTCACATTTATTTGTTGAGAAAATGCCCTGTAATTTCAATAGCTGTTCTAATATGTGGAGGTTTTCTAACCAAAAAATACATGTTTATTCTTGTTTACCACCAATAAGTAGGGAATTCTACTACGCCGACCCCAACAGTTCGAATTTTAGAAATATTTTCATTTGCACATATTATCAGGATTCCGTAGCGTATAAGGCTATCATAACTCTTTGACTACCTCTCTTATATGTATATTTTATTTTACATTTATTAAAGATATCACTCTCCTTTTTTCTTTTTGGAAACAGCCTTGTTATCGGCCACTCTTCGTACATATCAGAAAGCAGCCTGCGACTCGGATCAGGTGGTTATAGCGTGTCCTCGCGGCACCAGCATTTCTATTGAGTTTGCCCAGTACAACAAGTTCGTACCGAAAGGTAAGTGCACATGTGATGACTACAA